>CABHPQ010174919.1:0-41437 GCA_902168405.1 Peromyscus aztecus | reverse complement strand
ATATTAAAATGGCTATACCAGCTTGCTTCTTAGCTTGATTTGCTTGGAATATCTTTTTATAACCTTTTACCCTGAAGCAAGTCTATCTTTAATGTTGAGGTGTGTTTCTTGGATGCAGCAGGAGGTTGGATCCTGTGTTCACATCCATTCTGTTAGTCTGTCTTTTTTTTTGGGGGGGGGGGGTCAAGGCCAAGGATATTTCTCAATATCAATGTATCCATGATCAACATGACTGTTGATTCCTATTATTTTGTTGGTAGCCATGGTGACAGTGTGTGTGTGTGTGTGTGGTGTGTGTGTGTGTGTGTGTGTGTGTGTGTATGTGTGTGTGCTTCCCTTCTTTTGATTCTTTTGGTCTGAGATTATTTATTCTCTGTACTTTCATGGTTGTAGTTAATCTCCTTAGGTTGGACTCTTCCTTCTGCACCTGCTGTAGGGCTGAATTTGTAAATAGATATTGTTTAAACTTGACTTTATTACAGAATACCTTATTCTCTTCTTCTATGGTGATTAAAATATTTGCTGGATATAGTAGTCTGGGCTGACATCTGTGGTCCCTTAGAGTCTGCAGCACATCTGTCCAGACCCTTCTGTCCTTTAGAGTCTCTGTTGAGAAGTCAGATGTAATTCTAATATGTCCACCTTTGTATGTTACTTGGCCTTTTTCCATTACAAATTTTAATATTCTTTCTTTGTTCTGTATGTTTAGTGTTTTTATTATCATACAGGGAGGGACTTTATTTTCTAGTCCAACCTATTTGGTGTTCTGTGTGCTTCTTGTACCTTTATAGGCATCTCCTTTATTAGGTTAGGAAAATTTTCTTCTATGATTCTACTGAAAATATTTTCTGGGTCTTTGAACAGTTTTATTCATTTCTATCAACCATTTGTTTCCATTTTCTTGAATTTCTTTAAGGATTTTATTCATTTCCTCCAATTGTTTGTTAGTGTTTCTCTGAATTTCCTTAAAGGATTTATTCATTTCCTCTTTAAGGACTTTCATTATCTTCATAGAGTTGATTTTAAGGTCCTTTTCTAATGCATCAGCTTTATTGGAATGTTCAAGGACTGCTGTGGTAGGACAGCTGGACTCTCTCTGGTGGCTGTTCCTGATTGTGTTCTTGTGCTGGTCTAGGCATCTGGGTTTGGGATGATTCTAGGTCTAAGTGCTGATTTCTGGGTTTGTCTTTTGGAGTAGGTGTTTTGTTCCTTGGTTTCTGTTTCCTTTCTTGAATTTTAGAGAATGTGATAGCTGTGTGTTGCTTGTTTCCATGGCCTGATCAGCTGGTGTGTTCACAGGGAATGCCTGCTTGAGTTTGGGACTGGGATGCAGAGATTAGTGGGGGAAGGAGGCTACGAGGGAATGGAGCATGGGATCCATAGGAGATGTGGGCACTGGGGAAGGAAGACTGCATCTGGTGTTCTGTTACAGCATGGAGGATGGGACTGAGGGATTGGGGAACAGGAAGAGTAGAGAAGGTCTGCAGGCAGCCTACCTTGTTTTCTGCCAGGCATGACCTGTGGTTGAGAAGGAGGTGCCTGCTTGAGTTGTGGTAAGCACCAGGTTGCAATAAAGAGAGGATCTTAGAAAGAAATTAAGATACACATGAGAATATGGGTGTGAGTTCTCAGAAGTGAGTCAACCTCTGTTATAATTATATCTAGACATTTATTAATCTGTTTTGCTGAAGTACCTAATACATACACACACACACACACACACACACACACACACACACACACACACACACAGGATGTCAATATAGATGATGATAGATAGATATAGATATGTGATTTATAGATAGTTATAGAGAGATATAAAAATATAGAAAGTAGACAGATACAGACATGATAGATCCACAAGTAAAGATAGAGATATATGACAGATAGATACAAAGACGAATGTAAAGACAGACAGGTAGATAGATAAGTAGGTCATGGATGTATATAGGTGGCACATAGAGCCTATCCCCAGAAGGTCCTATTTGGTACACCAGAATGGTAAGTTATTCAAATAAAACATCAAATAATTAATGCTTTTGTTAAAAAAGAATTAAGTGAACAGATTGATTGATCTCTTCAGACTTGCTTCTATTGATTTTTTGAATAATCAAAATATTTAAGGTATAATAATTAAGAATGAATGTTAAGTTTTCTAACCTCTGCAGAAACAAGAAGTAGGACAATATTTAAGAGGTTAGTGGCCTTCTAACACTTATTTCACAACAAAAGCAGGGGATAGAAACGCGGGGAAAATGGGAATTGGGGAATACGTACAAATTCTTTAGCAGAATTACAAGTACCTATTTTAGAAGAATTTTGTTTCTACCTAGTGAAACCCTGTCTCCAAAAAAAAGAAACTCCTTCCTTTAATAAGATAACTTCACTATCACTCTAGTAAAACAATATTTAATTAACTGGTTTGGGATATTTCCTTTCTCTAAAGTTAATGACAATAAGCACTAACCCAGAAAACAGAAAACAGAATAATATATTAAGGTCAGTGGGGTTATTAGACATGGATTTACCAAGTAAAAAAGAAATAAAGTCTAGATAATGGAAAATGACTTCAGTCATCGTGTGCCATCCCCCATTCTTTATTGTTCTTTTTTTTTCTTTCATTTAATCCATGGCTTTTATTTTCATCTGTTCTAGAGAAAAGCGAGATTCCTGGTTATCATTCAATTTTCTGATAGCCTTTACTCTTTAGGGCACTATACTTTTGTAGTGAAATTAAGCAACAAAAGTACAAATGGTTCCTACGCCGCCCTGCCCCACGTATGCGTGACCTCTCTCAGATAGATCCTCAGTTCTCTGTTAAGATCTGGCTACCAACGTTGGCCTCCATATTGACAACAACTTGTACCTTGGTTTTTTATCTTTCCTTATTTCATAAGAATCATTTTTGGTTTGCTTGTTTGTTTTCACTGTGAATTACTACACATAATTTTTAATATATATATATATTTTTTCAATGTCTCTTATAGCTAGGTAAGGATATGTGACTCAAACATGGGCAGCAAAATGAAAGAGATTTTTTTTTTTTTTTACTTTTCAGGAAGAGAAACAGCACACATGTGCCCTTCTTCTTCCTCTTCTTCAGCCTGTCATCTTTCTCTTTATTCTTTTCTTCATCTCATCTCTCTCTTCAGTCCCCAAGAAACAGATGCCCATTTTGATCCTCAAAGCCATTCATGGTAGAGGATGAACATAGACGAAACTGAATTTTTGAAGATTTTATGGAATACACTGTACATTACCAGCTCCAAATATGTTTAAAGAAAGGTACATTTGATACTGCTTAAATGACCTTATTTGTGTAATGTGATACTCACAGCAGTAACTACTACAAATGAAGATAATAGAGCAAAAGCTTCCATGTGATCAAACCCCCAGGTCTACTCCACCTTTCTGTGGGAAATTAGACTCAGAAATGACTAAATGAGAAAATGTTCTACAAATATTACAGAATTCAGAAGAAGTTAAGAAAAATAAAAAAATCAAGGCTGAAAAGGTAGTTCAGTGGGTAAAAACACTTGTTCTTTCAGAAGACCTGCCAGGGAGACTCACCACCATCTGCAACCCAGTTCTAGGGCACTTGGCATCTCTTTTGACCTCTGTGGGCACCAGGCACATATGCAGTGTACAGACGTACATGCAGGCAAAACACTCCTACACAGAAAACAAAAAAATACATCTTTGAAATAAAGGAAAAAAGAAAAGAGGAACTTCAAGGACAAAATGATGAATGTTTTATGTCCACCAGTGATATGAGAAAGAAAAGAATGTAATGTTTGGGAACCACAGTGAATAATCACAAAGTCTTGGGAGAGCATTTGAGAGAACACAACATGGTCTACTTTGGCCAGGCAAACATGGAAAATGAGCACGACTGGAACTTCTTAAAGAAAGCAATGTTAGACAAACAAATGTGGCCTTTGGTATTTAAAAATTAGGGTTCACTTAAATTTAAATTAGGAAAACTAACTCGCTCTATTCCCAGGGTAAGGCTGACAGTGTTCAATGAAAAAGCACTGGATAATGTCTCCCTTAATTGAGAGTGATAGACTTGAAGGGGACAAAGGAAAGATGGGTGGAAAAGGGCTAGAAAAGAACAATTTCTCAGTCTTGGCAAACTCCATAAGAAATGTGATGGAGGTGAGAAATAAATAAAATATTCCAGATTTTTCAGCTCTACGATAGCTCCAGGTTTGGTCCACTAGATGGAAGCTGCTGTTAGTGACAGGGAGCTGTCTGATGGACAGACATGCTAAGTACTACTGGATGCACAGCGCATGAAGCTTCCTGGGGGAAAGAGCTAAAAATGTGAACCTTGGTAAGCAGCTTCCCACTAAAATTGCTGATTCCACTCTCATTCCATGAGAAGAAAAGAGTAGCAAGAAGCAAAAGGGTTAGCTACAATGAGAAGGAAGGCAAAGATGACAGATAGGATCTTGAAGCATTCCTCCCTCATAGGTAGTAGAAGGTTGTTAGCAAAGGAGCTACTGTAGACATTATAGGGGCTTCCAGGAAGTGTGGTTTTGAGCCTAATGTGGAAATTACCTATGCAAAAAGGTTTTGTGAAGTAAAATAAAATGAATACTAATGAAGGGCTCTTCCTATGATAATAAGCAGATGCATAAATGTTCAGAATGCTTTTAATGATTATAAGAACAAAAGCAATTACTTTGGGTGAGAGAAATGAGTGGTAAAGAAGCCCAAAGCTATGTGTGAGCCATTTGTTCTAACCAACAGAAAACATGGGTAGAAGACACATGGGGATGGATGCGGGATTACTGAAAAGACAAAAATTAATTGAAAATGATGAGCTATTCATGTATTTACCAATTCTCTTTTCTCTTTTGGTTTGTAAACTTTCAGACTTTTATTATTAGGAGCACTCAGGGATTGTGCATGGAAACAAGATGCTCAACTGGGTTTTTCTGTGCATGCACGTGTGTGTGTGTGTGTGTGTGTGTGTGTGTGTGTGTGTGTGTGTGTGTTTCTATGAATGCGTGTGCTGTGGTGTGTGGAGGTCAGAAAACCTCAAGCAGAGGTTCTTGCTTTTCACTTTGTTTGAAACAGGACCCATCTCTTGTTGTTTGCTGCTGTGTACACAAGCTAGCCAGCCTTAGAGCTTCTAGGGAATTCTCATGTCTCCACCTCCCATCCCACACAATCACTGGGATGACAGGTTCAAACTACACTACTTCCACCAGATTTACATGGGCCCTGGGGGCTTGCACACAGCATGTGTTTTATCCGCTGAGCCACAAAGATGGCATCTCCTCGGTGGTCAGAGTGTGGAGGGAGAGCAGAGTAAAGGGGAAGAGCTTTGGGGGACGGGGTTCTTTTAGAATGATAGCAACATAATAAAATTAGACACAGCAGAGATTTCACAGTTCCTGAGAATATACTAAGAACCATTGGAGTGCATAGTTGGAAAGGATGGATGCTATAAATGAACTATAAAAAGAAGAGTATTTTGTCTTTGAAATGACTAACTAAATTATGTGGCATATACATGCAACTCTAATACTCCAGCTGACTTTCTTTTAAAACACAGCAAAGATTTCTCATTAACTTTCCATTTGCATCTCAGACAATTGGTTAAACTTTGAGTAATTTACATTTTCTCCCCTACTCTTTTTTTTTTTATAAATTTATTTATTTTTTAAATTACATTCATGATATTCTTTAATTACACTCATGATATTAATCACACTTGTGGTATTCATAGATTACATTCGCAGTATTCATTCAATTATATATATAATATATATATATTTTAATTTTAAATGCTGAATGTCATTTATTTAGGGGGGAGGTCTTAAATACAGGCTTACATCACAATGGGAGGACCCCGGAGGGCAGAAATTTGCTACTGATGTTTTTCAATCTTGCTTCTAATCTGTTAATGCCCATTATTCAGGATACACAGACAAGGAATTTCTCTTAAGCATTCAGGAGGGTGGAACCTGGCAGGGAATTAGCATAGGGAGCATATCAATGTCAAGGTGCGCAAGCAAGGCAGCAGTTACCCAAAATGGGGGCCAGGGCCCTACAGGTCCCCCTTTTATTAAAAAATGAGCTTTTTTTTTTAATTAAAAAATGAGCTGAATATTTCTAGAAGCTTTCTTTTCCTTCTTCCAACTGTCCTGGCGCTACCCATTGTCATCTTGGGAAGAATTCTTAGAAAGGCTCCTCACTGGTTCCTCTCTTCCGTTTTTGCTTCCTATTGCACTATCCTGAGAGATAGAACCTGAATATTCCTGTGGAAAATCCAGGTCTGGCTGTGTCTCCTTTTTATTAAATATCTTCCAGTAACTTCCCGCCCCTGTGAAGATAGGAAAGACACGGTCCGCAGCCCTTAACTCATCCCTTGAGGGTCCGGCCGCACTTGAGGTACCTACCTCCCGCCTTTCAGCTTCAGCCTGAGCTGCTCTACACTTCAGTATTACGGGCCTTAAAAGGTTCCTCTGATGGGTCATCCTCTCTCATTCTTGCACCAGGACCTGTGTACACACTGTCATATAATTTTTCCTCCCTCCCACTTACTCAGCTCTCACTTATCTAATACCTCTTTTACGGTCAACACAAATTTCATTTCCTCGGGGAAGTATTTCTGGGCCTCCACAGTGCAATTTCCTCTCCCATGCTTCCACAGAACATTTCTCCTACTCAGAACCCAATAAAATTGTTTGATGACTCTCTTTCCAACCAGGCTGCAATCTGTCTTGCTCAGTGCTGTGTTTCTAGCAACTGGCAAAAGAAAAACTTGAATGAACAAATAAATGCTTTAACTGAAACGATCACTGGCCTGAGCTAAACTTTCAAAGCTGCATTTTGTTTTCCTTCTGGCAGAGCCGTGATTATCAACTACCTCAGCTCAAATATGTTTATCAGATTAGCCAAAGGAAGGATGAAGGGGAGTAAAACCAGCAGATGCCGCATGCCTGGAAAATTGAAATAGAAAAGAATGCTCAGAGGAAAGAGGAAAAAAAGCAAAACAGAGAAATAAACCCGATACCATCTCAGACCGACCCTGGGCCTTGGACACAAAAAGACCTCCCTCCAAATTCCAGCCCTGCCGTTCCTCAGCTAACAGTGATTTTCATGCAGTACTGAATAAGAAGCATGTGAGGAGACCTTTTCAATGGGATGGAGTTATTCCGCAAAGTGATCCTTTAGTTTTCTCTTATGGTAAGAGGATGTACTTTCTCTTCACATTTCTTTTCTACTCCATTTGTCTAGCAAGAAAATTTGTGGCAGATAAACTGAACTCAATTACATATTTTGTATCAATCAGGATGCAGCCCGACTGTACAAGTCACACCCATAGTTCCAGAGTGCTTTGTTGTACAAGGAACCCTTCAAAATGACAATGAGACATTCAAAGAGTTAACTGTCCATATGTTATATTTGGGTTCTGTGTTTGGAGCTTCAACCAGTCCAGACCAAAACTATTCAAGAAACAATATGCTTCTTTGTTGAACATATACATATGTTTTCTTACTATTCTCTAAATAATACAGTACATAAGTCACTTGCATAACATTAGTATAGTATTATGTATCATGAGTGATATAGAAATGATTAAAAATAATCAGAGAATGTACCCAGGTTGTATGCAAGTACCACAATCGTGCAAGTACCACCAATTTTATAAGATCTGTGAGGTTTTGTCTTTATGAGGGGTCCCAGAACCAATCATGTTTTATATCAATAAATAAGGGCAAACAAGGTTTGGGGCTAGTTTTGTCCAATTGACACAAACTAGAGTCATCCAGGAAGAGGGAACCTCCACTGAAAATTGCCTCCATCAGGTCATCCTGTGGGCATGTCTGTATGACACTTTCTTGATTGCTGATTGATGTGTGAGAGCTCAGTCCACTGTGGGTGATGCCTCCCCTGGCCTGGTATTCCTGGGAGTTCTAAAGAGTCAGCTGAACATGAACCTGGAGGCAATCCAGTCAACTGCAGTCCTCCATGGTCTCAGCATTAGTGCCTGCCTTGACTTCCCTCAGTGGTGGATAGTAACCTGTAAGATGGAATAAACTCTTTCCTTCCCAAGTTGGTTTTGGTTGTGATGTTTCATCACAGCAACAGAGAAGCAAAACAATGTGCTGGGTGTGGTGACATACATGTATAATCCCAGACCCTGTGGGCTAAGGCAGGAGGATCACAAGTTCAAAGAGGACGGAAAGTTGGAAATTAGCCAAGTTCATACAGATCATGTCTCAAAATAAAACCAAACAAACCAAAGTGGAAAAAAAAAGGGAAGACACTCTATAGACAGAAAAAGTGAAGTAAACAGCAAAATAAAATCACTGTGAGAGAGGACAAGAAGCTGCTGCTACAGCTTCAGGCTGGAGCACTGTTTCTCACCTCCCTAGTGCTACGATCCTCCAGTTCTGTTCCACACGTTGTGGTGACCCCCAGCCATAAAATTATTTCCCTGGCTATTTCATAACTGTCATTTTGCTACTGTTGTGAATCATCATGTAAATATCTGTGTCTTAGGTGACTCTTTGGGGTCATGACCCACAGGTTGAGAATTGCTGGGCTGGAGCGTTTAAGAAAGCAAGTAATACCCCTCCATCAGAGCTTCAGGGGCAGAAGAATAGGAGGTGGACCATGGAGAAGGAGACTGGATTCCCTGGTGGAAGAGCTACCGCCATTGAAGATGCCACTCAAGCAGAGAAGGGTGCTATAACTACCCTGACTTCTCTCTTCCTCCTTTCCTTTCATTCCTCCTATGACTCACACTCCTCTCAAAGCCAGTGGACAAGGGCTTCTGGCAAGTGTGGTTTACAGACGGCCCTCAGTCATAACCAGTAAAGCAAGCAAGGCATGGCTTTTGAGAAACACAGATGCCTATCTCAAAAAGGGCTAATCACAGTGATTTGGCAGAACTCTGTTGAGGCCCTGCTCCATCAGAACAACTGAGGAAAGATTACAGTTAATAGCAACTTCGCCCTTTGTGCTTTACAAAGCATTTTCAAAGGGTAACAGAAGGTAGTGGAAAGCTTGGAAGGAAGGAAATCACACTGGTGTATAAAAAACTTTACATTAGGTAGATATACACAAAGAGAGAAAGGCACTATAATCTTCTCCCCTAGATAAATAATTACTATTATCAAATCAATAGAACTTTTCTGGGAAGCGTGGTACATGTCAGGTAGCTGTGTACGGCTGTCAGTACCTCTGGGTTATTACTTCTGGGGTTCTCAGATATCAGGCTAAAGATACTCCGGCACTGTTGGCATAGAGCTTAAGCACATGCTACCATGTGTTTCCAATCATCTCTCAATGGCTGATAATATTTACTACAATGTAAATGCAATGCACGTAGTCATCATACTGCACCTTTTAGTGAACGATGACAAGAAAAAGTCTTCAGATGCAGGCCAGGGAAGCAGGTCAGTGCCATGTTCAGCCATCATCAGAAAAACTTCCTCCAGCAGCAGATGGGAACAAATGCAGAGACCCACAGTCAAACAGTATGCAGGTAGTGAGAGACCTTGGAACACTGTCCTAAACAGGATGTCTCCGTCAAATCCCTCCCCTCAAGGCTCAACGAACCCTGCAAAAGAGGAGGCATAGTGTAAGAACCAGGGGGAATAGAGGACACTTTGGTGGTTTGAAAGAAAATGGGCCCTATAGGGAGTAGCACTGTTAGAAGGTGACTTTGTTGGAGTGGGTGCCACCTTGTTGGAGGAAGTGTGTCACTGTGGGGGATGGGCTTTGAGGTCTCTTTTGCTCAAGACATGCTCAGTGTGACCCACAGTTGCTTCTGCTGCCTTCAGATCAAGATGTAGAACTTTCAGCTACCTCTCCAGCCCCATGCATCCTTCCTTCCCACCAAGACAATAATGGGCTGAACCTCTGCAACTGTAAGCCAACCCCAATTAAATGTTTTCCTTTATAAGAGTTGCTGTGGTAATGGTGTCTCTTCACAGCAATAGAAATTTTAACTAAGCCAGACACCAAAGAAAGAAGGCCTTCTAAACACAGCAGGACCAATAAGCTTATAAATCACAGAGACCGAGACAGCATGCACAGGGCCTGCAGGGGTCTGCACAAGATGGAGTCCTAGGACTGCAAGGAGAATTGGGCACATGCCCCAAATGTCTAACCTTGAAGCTGTCTCCAATTGATAACCACTTGCAAATGAAAATTTAGTTTTTTCCAAAGGGAATCTCACTGGAGAAAGAACTGCATGCCCAGCAGTAGACGGCCAATAGAAAAGGAATGGCATCTTTGGTGGTTCCTTGTGTCATAACATCATGTCAGGGCTCACTCCTTCCTTCCTTCCTTCCCCCCCTCCCCCCTCCCTCCCTTCCTTCCTTCCTTCCATTCTTTCTTTCTTCCTTTTTTGTTCAACTTAATTTTTATCATCATCATCATCATCGTTTACCCCACAGGTCCTCTGTGCATGCATTATTGCTTACCGTTTTTGTTTTTGTAGGATTCCAGAGCACGTGAATGAGTTGGTCTTTGCATCTCTATCTGCTTTGTGTGTCTTTTCTTGGGCTCCTTTCCTTCTTTTGTTTGTTTCATCCTATTCCAACTTGTTTGTTTTTGTTTTACTTTATTTTATTTTATGTTAGTATTATCCCTTAGATGCCTATTTCTTTTCTTTCCTTTTTATATTTTTTAAAGAAAAGTCACAGCTTGAATATTAATAGCAGGATCCTCCAAGACTCTAGAAAGAAAACTTCTGTTGTGCATTTAATGCCTGTTTATTTGCTAAGGAAAGACAGAACAAGAGTGGATCAGGATGGGAGAGGCGTTAGGGCAGAATTGGGAGGAGTAGATATATTTTATTATCAGAGTACATTGTATGAAAAAAGCCTATTTTCAATAAAAGAAAAAGTCTGTACATCCTCAGAATGGTCGTAGGATTACTACCTTGCAGACAAAGGAACCATGTGGAGAACAAAGCTCCACCAGGAATACTGGAGATGGGCTGAGGGTCTGAAACAGCAGGGAGCTCCAGCAGGGTGTGCTGGGCCTACACATGTTATCCATAAGTGAATGCTTGGATGCTTTCAGAGCTTGTAGATATGAGGGGTTCATTGTATACAGATAGATACCATAGATAAAATCACAAAATGCTGCAAATAGTGTTTTGAAAATCTTCTTCACTACAAAATATATCTTTTGTAATCTTTCCATATCACATATAATTTTATATTATTATTTTGGATAACTGTAGAATATACTACTATATATTTAGATTAGAAGTCATTTAAGCAATTCTCTGTGGAGAGTCATCTGTAATAATCTCTAATTGTTTAATGCTACACATAGGGTTGGAAAGAATATAGTTGTAAGAATAACTGCATGACAAAGTTCTAAAAGTAGAATTTCTGGGTCAAAGGGTAAGATGTCACAAATTTTAAAATATGCTACTCAAAGCCATCCCAAAATTTATGTTTATACTGAGTATGGATTGAGCACTATATTATACCCTTGAGAACACAATGGGATTTCTTAAAAAAACATATTTGATCAACCAAAACTCCCATAAAAAATTCATTTCAGTGCTGTAATTACTGTGATTAGTTTTTTTGTTTATTGGTAAGTATAACATCTATAAGTTGATAGCCTTTATTTTCTATGAACAACTAATTCATGTCTTATGCCAATTTTTATTGGGTGATCTAAAAAATATTATTATTATCAGTTTCTACAATGGAAACTTAATTCCAAATTGAGAGATATAATTATTTACTTTCTTGTCTTTAGACTTCAGGAGTTTTAAATAATTTGCCACTTACAAGCTGTAAAGTTTAAGAGTTTATGGGAACCTTCTGGCCAACAACTCCCAAAGAAGTAGCCTATTCCTGGCAATGAACTTTTACTTGTTAGCTCAGGGTATCTAACAGGGGAAAATGAGACCCCATTGTAGGGTAAGTCCAATTAAACTCTCTCTCTCTCTCTCTCTCTCTCTCTCTCTCTCTCTCTCTCTCTCTGGTGCAGTGAACTTTATTGATGGTATTCAAACAGCAGGACTCCCTAAGACACTTCTCTTCTGGGGCAAAGGAAACTGTGAGGGAAGATGCTCAGTATTGGGGTTGAGTTGGGATAGGGACTCTTCAGCAGCCAAGGGCCTCTCTCTTCGTTCCTCTTGTTCTTGCTGGGCTTCTTACCCTTGGAGGCCATGTAGGCCATGAGGTCTACCACGCCATAGCTACAGTCATTTTTATTATCATACCAGCAAGTGAGCTTGACAAAGTTGCCATAGGGAGAAATGCCAGTCTCACCATCAAAGGTGGAAGAGTGGGAATCATTGTTAAAGTAGCAAGAGTAACCTGGTTCTCCTTGTAGCCTAGGATGCCCTTTAGTGGGCTCTCCAATGCCTGCTTTACCACTTTCTTGATGTCCTCTTACTTGGAAGCTTTCTCCAGGTGACATGTCAGATCCACAACAGACACACTCAAGGTAGAAACAGGCCATGCTGGTGATCTTCCTATTCAGCTCTGGAATGGCATTGCCAATAGCCTTGTCAGCCCCAGTGGGTGCAGGGATGATGCTCTGGTCAGCTCCAAGGCCATCACACCACAGCTTCTCAGAGGGACCATTCACAGCCTTCTCGATGGCAGTGGTGTCATGGACTGTGATGCTGAGTCCTTCCACAATGGCCAAGTTGTTATAGATGACTTTGGCTGGGGTGATAAGGGTTGGTGGTTCAGGAAAGCATGGCTGACAATCTTTAGTGAGTTGCCATTCTTCTCATGGTTCACATCCATCACAAACATGAGGATATCAACAGAAGGGACAGAGATCATGACTCTTTTGTATCTACCCTTCAAGTGGATCCCAGTTTTGATGACATTGGTAGACTCCACAATGTATTTGGAACTAGAACCACCCCACTGATGTTGGTGGTATTTAGCTCTTAGAAGACTAAGATGGCCTTCCCATTGATGACAAGTTTCCCATTCTCAGTCTTGAGTGTACAGTGGAACTTGCCATGCATAGAATCACACTGGAACATGTAGACCACATAGCTGAGGTCAATGAAGGGGTCATTGGTGGCAACAATACCCACTTTGCCAGAGTTAAAGGCTGCCCTGGTAAGGGTGCCCAATATGACCAAATACATCTACTCCATTCATCATCATGTCTTAGGGAGTTTGGCACTGCATTGGAATATGTGGTTGTCTCTGGAACAGAGAGGAGCAGAAAGCCTAAACTCTTTTCACATTTGTGTACATGGAAGCATCTACAGTGATAGGTAGGTTCCCATATAACCTTTGAAAGGTTTTTAAAGTTATTTCTCTCTCCTCTATTCATTCGTCTACCTTGCCTTCATGCCCCCAGTACAATTTAACCATTCCTGTTTTATTATTGTCCATCTAAGCATTTATACCACTGAATTCTATCTCATCCTAGTCCCCTTACTAATTTATTGACCTCTGTGGGCATTCCACGTAAAACACACACCAGAACATTGAATGCTAATATTCATATATGAGAGAAAATATGCAATGTCTGTCCCTCTGGTTATCTTACTTACCTCACTCAAAATAATTGTTTCCATAATTACATTATTCTTAATCCCATTGTGTAAATATACCACATTTTCATTGTCTATCCCAATTATTGATGGGCATTTCGTTTCCATTTCCTAACTATTGTGACTAGAACAGCAATAAACATAGATAAGAAGGTATCTCTATAGTAGCATATAGAGTTGTAAAGCTGGATTATGTAGGAAATCTGTTTCTAGTATCTTGAGCAACCTCCACACTGATTTCCACAGTCATTTCACCAGTTTGCACACCCCACCAGCTGTGAATAAGTGTTCTCCTTTCCCCACATCTATGCCAGTATTTGTTGTCATTTGCTTTTAGTCTTAGTCATTCTGATTAAGGCAAGATGAAAACATTACAGGCTATGGACAATGTTTTTGGTTATCTTCCAGAACTTAAAAGTAAGACTCTTGCAGAAGACACTACACAATAAGTCACAGAACATGGAGATATCATGCTGGTATTGACGTAGAAGCTTCATCCCTACTGGTTAATTTTCATAGAGCTGGAAGGTACTGTCCTGGATAGCTTAATGTCAACTTGGCACACACTAGACTTATCTGAAAGAAGGGAACCATAAAATCCAGCAGTAGGTATTTTTCTTAATTAGTGATTGATGGAAGAGGGCCCAGCCCATAGTGATATTCCTGGGCTGGTGGTCCCAGGATCTATAAGAAAGCAAGCTAAGCAAACCATGGTGAACAAGACAGTAAGACTCACCCCCCTCCCCACACACACACCATGGCCTCTGCATCAGCTCCTGCCTCTAGGTTCCAGCACTGAGTTCCTGCCCTGGCTTTCCTCAGTGATAGACTACAATGTGGAAATGTAAGCCAAATAAACCATTTCTTCCCCAATTTACATTTGGTCATGGTGTTTCATCACAGCAGTAGAAAACCTAATTAAGACAGGTAATCTGTATGCTACTAGAGGGAAAGTTATCATAAATCTTATCCAGTTGTGAACTTTGTGAACTCCAATAGTGACTGGCCTAGTAAGATACGTTCACTGGTACAATAGTGTCATGAACACCATGGGAATAACCAACAACCTTCTGATTGGATTTAAGACCAACTCCACAAAACGAAACCCATACCCAGTGCCATTACTGGGGCCAGTATCTGTTGTTTGACAGTTCATAGACCCCAGGAGGGAACCTACTACTTTATTCTGCTAAACCAACTGCTAGTATTAAACCAACTGCTAATGCATATCATTATACCCATAGATTAATGCATTTCTCAACCCTCATTAGAGAAGTTTCTATTTGCAGAAGATTGATACAGAGACCAACAACTGGTAAAGGTTCAGAGAATAAAAGACTGTAGAATTCCCAGTTCTAAAGGTGACATCTCTATCACAGGCCACATCCCAAGGTTCAGGGACAAATGCAGAAGAGGGAGCGAAAAAGAGAGTAAGAACCAGAGGGTGTGGATGATTACAGGGAAACCCTGTCTTCTGGACTCAATGGGGCAGCTACACAAACGAACCCACAGTAGACGGGACAGCGTGCATAAGACCTGTGCAAGCACAAGCCTAAAAAACCTTAGCATGGAGGTGGGAAAAGGACACATAGTCCTACCCCTAGCTAAGGAGCTATGAGTAACTGATAACTGCTGGGTGGAGGGAGAAGCAGACCTGAATAGTGAGGTCCTAAATGAGTATCGATTGTTGTCATGGGCATGTCATGACAAGGTTCCAGGCCTTGGACCTATGGGAAATTGGCCAAGCCTTTCCTCATATGAATCAGGCTAGAATTTAGCAAATGTTTCCTTGTCTGGTTCAAGTTGAATTGTTTATGGAAGACTGATCAGTGTGTACAAAAAGTACCAACTGGAGCTTCCTCTTCCTGGGTGTTTACAGACCAAGACTACATAGACCTCCCACTGGGACTAGCTACCCTTCCTTCATGTTTACAAAGCACACACACTGAGGTTTTCAGGACTCCATCAGAGCATGTGCAGTCCACCTGTGTAGTGAGTAGCCATTCCAGCTTTGATCTGGAAGTTCCAACCTCCACTGAGGCTTCGGTAACTGTCACACCTACAAGGCAGGGCCAAGAGAGGACCCTGAAAACCCGAGATCCACATGCACCAGCTGTCTTGGTTCCTGGACCCTGGATGCTGGAGATAGACTGAGCAGAGTTCTCCAGAGAACACCGCCGGACTGTGTCACACCGTTTCCAGACCCTGTAAACTATCCCTTCACTTGGAAGTTACCCCACAAAATAAACCTCCCTTTTAACTACATGGAGTGGCCTTAATAATTTCACCAATACACCTGCCCCCCCCCTTTTCTGTACATGTATCTGTGTGTTAGTCCTTCCTTCATTCCCTCACTGCCTTAGTCAGGTGTCCAGATCAAAGCCCCACTTTGGAACTGGAACAGGAAGAGTCAGTTTTCTTTTTTTTTTCCCCGATGCATGGATGCATGCATCAGGGGACTTGAACCCGGGACCTCCGGGGCCGCAGGCGGCGCCCCTAACCTCCGCGCCACCGCTCAGGTTCACCAGTTTTCTTTTATAGCATAGACCCTGGCACATCACCCACACTCCAGTGGACAGCAACACTTTGTATATGGCAGCACAAAATGGGCTTGATGGGTGTGAAAAAACAAGACCAAAAGGGGACAGCACAAAATTGGGTGGGTAGGGAAGAGGGCTGTGGATCTGGGAGAAGTTAGAGGAGGGCATGAATATGATAAAAACATACTATACCAAATTCTCAAAGAACTAATAAAAATGTAAAGGTTTAAATGAGTGAATTAAATGTAGCTTGCCTCTAATTAATTTAGTCATCTAAAAATAAGGAATAATAATATATTTTTCATATGTATGTTTTGAGAGGGTCTGTAATTATATGTGACTTTTCTTTATATTAAACCCTCAGGGTCACTAGTATTGTTACACATTTCTCCACATTACAGCATGTTATTTGAAATACATAACAACTCTCTGTAAGGGCATGGAAAATCATAAAAAGCTCTTTAAATTAAAATAACTGAGGCTCCTGAATATACTACAGACAAACTGCTATACTGATTTAGAAATTTGAATCCTGGTTTAGGAGCTAGGGTAATGGCTGAGCAAGTAAAGGTACCTGCTTCCAAGCCTCAGAGCGAGAGTTCAATCCCTGTGGTGATATTGTGTTCCCCAAAATACTGTGTACCCTAATAAACTTATCTGGAGTCAGAGAACAGAAAAGCCACTAGATACTTAGGCTAGAAAATGGTGGCACTCACGCCTTTAATCCTAGCATTCCAGAGGCAGAAATCCATCTGTTCAAGGATACAACCAAGCATGGTGACTTGTGCCTTTAATCCCAGGGAGTGATGGTAGAAAGCAGAAAGGTATATAAGGCGTGAGGACCAGGAACTAGAAGCATTTGGCTGGTTAAGCTTTTAGGTTTTGAGCAGCACAGTTCAGCTGAGAGCCATTGGGATGAGGACACAGAAGCTTCCTGTCTGAGGAAACAAGACTAGCTGAGAAGTTAGCCAGGTGAGGTTAGCTGTGGCTTGTTCTATCTCTCTGATCTTCCAGAGTTCACCCCAATACTTGGCTCCAGGTTTCTTTTATTAATAAAGACTCTTTAAGATTCCTGCTACAAATTCCTGAGACCCACGTGGTGGAAGAAGAGAATTAACTCCCATAGGTTGTGATTAAGAAGGACCTACATTTTCCAAAGTCTTCTTCAAAATTGTTTCAAGTTGATGTATTAACTACCAGACAAAGATACATAATCATTGTCAGTTTGAAGGGGTAAACAAGAAAGGAAGGGTGATAGGTGTTATTTAAGAACATCTTGTAGGAATATCTTCCACTTAGCTCCTCATATTGCATAAAATAACAGCCTGTAATTTATGTATACACCTAAAGTTATTTGTTGTATACAAATTCATTCAACTAAACTTCATGAATAAATACAAGTCCTGAAAATGACCCTGGTTATTTGAATACTTGAGAACAGATAGCTTCCAAAAATATCAAGTGGGCATTTGAATAGTATTTTTGTATTTCATCTGACATTCTGGAAAAGATACTTGTGACATGAAAGAAGATGTAACAGTGAAAACTGATGGAGTAAAATAAGAAAGTGTATAAATATATGAAAATGCCCAGCACATAAGCCATTATCAGGAAGCCAGATGAAAGGTGAGCATCGTACATATCCTGGGGACTTCAGTTGCTCTAGTAAAATAGAAATGCTTGCAGACTCAAACACTTAAAGAGATTATTTCAAGGTTTATGTAGATTCAAAGCCTTTCCATTTTAGAGGCAAGAAGGGGAACAGAAATCAGATATGATTGAGAGTACATGCTGCACAGCTGTAACCTCATATAGACTTCAAAGATTTCCCATAGTAATACTGGATGGTCAACCCCAGGGCTCTACACTGGAGACTGTCACGGCTTTTTCTGATAGGCTGGGTAAGTTACAACTGAGCGACTGAAAGGGGAAGCCACTGGCAGCTTACACAGTTGTTCTCAGAATATCTCTGTTGATAAAAGCACATTCTCCATCTTGATCCTTTGCAGGCACTCCTTGGAGAAGCACCACCTCAGAAATATGTGTAGTAGGTTTCAAAATCACAACCAGAGGTTTTAAAATCCATGTGTGATTTGAAGTTAAAAAATTACAAATTTCATTTTATTTGTGCATGTGTGTGTGTGTGTGTGTGTGTGTGTTTGTGTGTTTTGCCTGTACATATTTCAGTGTACCACATGCATGCCAGGTACCTGTAGAGGACAGAGAAGAGCATCTGATCTTCAGGAACTGCAGTTACCCACGGTTGTATGACACCAAATGGGTGCTGAGAATCGAACCCAGGTCCTCTAGAAGAACAGTCAGCACTCATAATCACTGAGTTAGTTCTCCAGACTTATTGAGGAAAATTTTAAATATTAAAAGTCACATGATCCATCACCCAAAGACTGCACTAATACACACTTCATTGTTTGTTTGTTTGTTTGTTATGAGGCAGCTCCTAGATACTGATGCCCATCTGAGCAGTTTGTCAGTCTTTTGGAATCTCCCGTCCTAGACTCACAAGTTTTCTGCTCACAAAATAGTCTTCTGTGTTGTTCCATCTCCTATTGGACTATTCCTTTGGCTGGGGTTAAGACTATTAGGACTTTAAGCTACTTTTCAAGATACACCTGATTCTAGGTCCTGTGAAATGGCCCCAGCAGGTCAGGTAAATGCTTGTGCAGATCTGAAAATCTGAGTACAATCCTCGGGACCACATAAAGGTAGAACGATAGAACTAACCCCACAAAGTTTTTCTGTGACGGCCACATGTTTACCGTGGTGCATGTGCCCACTACTGTTGGCAGAAGTTTCTGTCCCACCTGCCAGCTCCCAAATAACAGACAGAGGGGCTTAATATTAATTACAAATGCTCAGTTTGTTAATATTAATTATAAAGAATTAGGCTTGTTACTAGCTAACTCTTACATTTTAAATGAACCCATATTTCTTATCTATGTTTTGCCACGTGGCTTGGTACCTTTTCTCAGTACATTCCCAGCTTGCTTCTCTCTGAGTCTGGGGGCAGCTACAGACTCTGTCCTGCCCTTCTCCTTCCCAGCATTCTCAATTTAGCTCTCCTGCCTAACATTTTCTGTTCAGCTATTGGCCAGTCAGCTCTTTATTAACCAATGAAAGTAATACATATTTACTGTGTACAAAGATTATTCCACAGCATTTCCCCCTTTTTGTCTAATTAAAAAAGAAAATTTTAACTTTAGCATAGTGTTATATACAACAAAACAGTTATCAAGTAAGAATTAGAGTTACAATATCCAGTTCATTTGTATTTGGTAAATATTTTATTATCTATCTTATCTTTGTGAGTTTAAAATTTTATGCCTAATTTACCTTTCATCACAACTAAAGAAAACTTTAACTATGACCCAAGAAGGATACAATGTTACTTAATGACAGGGACATTGGGCTGCCTGAACAGGTACTCAAAGTTCTTCTGTAACATTGGGACATCCATCTTTGGCCCATAGGCCTAGTATATCTGACAGACTTTTCTGAGAAGCAGGGAATTTTGAAGGACTATCTTAACTTGTCTGAGTAAAGTTTCTTTTGTGGTCTGCTGGTCCAGTTTAGACAGTATACTGTCAACAATTGAGGCAAGGGCAATTTCTTTATCCAAATAGCTAGCTTTTGCCATAAAGAAAGCAAACTCTATATGGAGTTTCTTTGATACCCATCATCTTCTCTGAAGCAGATTGGTGCTTCCAGGAGCAGAAATATCTCATATCACAAAAAGCCATATATTATTAAAACATCTTAAATGGCATATTCTATAGATCTCTGAAGTGTTTAAAGACCACCTGTCTATCTAAAATACATCTCAGTTTGATTTTGAAAACATACCTAACATGACTATAAGTGATGGTTTTCAGCAGCACTCTTACCTTGCAACAAAAAGTCATGAAACATGACAGAATCCACTAACAAGAGTTTTAAGACAAGGAGAAAGGGACAGATGTGATCAGGCCTGCTGAAAGGACACGTGTGGGAGAAGGGGGAAGGGGACATGGGGCTTGCCTTTTTAAGGGCCAACCCGCACATGAGCACACAGGCCCACATGGCTACTCCACGTATGTGCATAGATCACATGGCCGCGCTCAATTACGTGACCATGAAGTGCATGGGTTACGTAGGACATAAGACGCAGAAATGACTAGGCAGAAGTGACTAAGTGTCCTGCCGGGGCATTTGTGACCATGGGGGCATGACTGGAATTCCTATCATCAAGTTAGACTATTATAGATTACTATTAATCTGTGTTTCATAATTATATATTATATTTTTAAAAGAGCTTCATTAATGAAATACCCTAAACAAGAGTAGAAACATATATACAATATAACAAAATTAACTTTAAATTTGTATCAATAAACCAAAATCCATACCAATGTAAATATTTTGAAATTAATAATTGTTTTTTGGATTAAAGTAAGATTTAATAATCTACTTTTTTATCTCATCATCCATATACTATATCCCCCCTTTTTTCCTTTTGAAAGAGATTTTTTAATTTAATCTCCTTTGTTCAGCTTTTTCCCTGACCATTACCAATAACACCTTGTAACCAACCTCCCTCAAATAACAATAAAAACCCATAACTCATCTTTTGGGAATGTGGATAGTTTTTCTCTAGACTGTTCCTGTTTTCTTAGGCCTCTGACATCTTTAGGGGAACCTTGAGAAAATCAGTATAATTATCAAGTCTTGGCTGGAATATTTTATGAGGCTAGATCATCTCAGTCAGCAGCCTTGAAGCTGTTCTGGATGCTGGATCACTTGGGCCATCTCTTTTCACTGGTGTCTTGTCCCCTTGCTCTGAAAATACATAAACTTTTAAGGGTAACATACATATCTGCATTAATACAAGTCTGGACTGTGAATTGTACACAAGTTAGCCAAAGGTGAATTCTTGTTTTATGTTTGAGCACATAAAATATACACCACGTGTCTTGTGGTTTTTCTAGGCTTATTTATGTTTGTAGTCAGGATTTTCAGGGGGTCTTCCCGATCAAACTGATCATCTTTAACCTGGATGAATCCACAGCCTCTCATTTCCTGTGGAAATAAAAGCAAAACCTCTTCTCCAAAGTAATATTTTTTTGTTTACTTTCTTTCCAAAGTTAAGACATCTTTAAAATATAGAGGCTGGTTTAATACAGCTGGTTTTTATCAGCCAGAGTCTCTCTTAGCAGCCAAAAAATTTAAAGACAACATATAGGATCCAGACTCTCTGTGTATTTTCCATCTTTATGCAGCTTTTTTTCTTTCATATTGTTTTACTCCCTTTCAAGGACTTTATTATTTTAAAACTATGTTTATATATTTTATGACTGTCTATATCATTTCTTTTTTCTCTCCCAAAACTATACACATTTTAAGCACACTGTAGCCTGTTTAGTGGGGTTTTTTCATCTGCACCTGTCTTTACTGCACATCTGTAATCTTTTTCTGACCGCATGAGCCTTTAAACTACTAAGCAGCATAGCTAGAACTTCCACCTCCGCTTTGGCAGCTGGATCTGCCCTTCTTGGTTCCCTGACAGCCGAGCTTCATGGCGAAGGTACTGGTGTGAATACCATGCTTACCACCTCAACTCTGAGTATTTTTTGAGTCCATGCTGCCAACAAGTAGTGTGCTGACCACTGCTCATAAACCCCATTTAAGTGTTCAGTAGTAGGGCCTCCTAAAAGAGCTACACCCTTTCCTGCCCCTAGTGCTGAGCCAGGAAGCTTTCCCTTAAAGGATTGAGCCTGTGTTTACTGCTAGCAAACACAGCCTACCTGAGAAAAGGCAGTTTCCAAAAAGCTGAGCTTGACTCCGTTTTTGTGTGTTTAGAATCCTTTTTTAAGCTTTGTCAGGTCTTATGTGGAAATTCAAGCCCCACATTGGAATGTCATTTGTTGGTGGAAGTTTCTGTCCTTCCTGCCAGTTCCCAAATAACTAACACAGAGGCTTAGTATTACTTATAAATGCTCAGCCAATAGATCAAGCTTGTTACTAACTAACTCTTACACTTTAAATTAACCCAAATATCCTGTCTATGTTTTGCCACATGACTTAGTACCTTTTCTTGGTATGGCTTGCCCATCTTGCTTCTCTCTGCATCTGCTGGTGTACAGACTCCACCCTTCTTCCCAGCATTCTCAGTTTGGCTCTCCCACCTAACCTCATTCTATTTGGCTATTGACCAGTCGGCTCTTCATTAACCAAAGAGAATAATACATATTTACAGTGTGCAAAGATTTTTCCACAGCACACCACAATAATTAATAATAATAATAATAATGACAATAATAATAAATAGATAATTTATTCTTCATATTGGACTGTATCCAAAATATAAGAATTTTCTTATATTCCTGCCATGTTCAATTCATGAAGGCAAGAGATTTTTTTTTAAAGTTCTTGTATCATTCTGTTCCCTGTGACCTTTCAGACAGTATTCCCTCCCATAAAAGTCACTAATATGCCAACCTACTATTTTATCAATTTCTATTTTAAGGGTTTGGTGCTATTTTTTAATGGTCAATGATCATAGAAGACTATGGACTACAGGCTCCTCAATTTATCTCTGAGCTTTTAACATGTTTAATTTTTAAAGAAGCATGTATTAACAGAAATACTACAAACCTATATATAACCTCACACAGACCTTTCAGGGAGATGAGGATGGAGCTAATTCCCCTGAACGATTCCTGTTACAATAAAGACAGGGCTCTGCTGTCTGAGCTGCTTTGTGCCTTTGAAATGGGAGAGGAAGGTTGTCTGTGGTGGGCAATACCACCAGGCAGCAAACACAATGCCCAATTGGTTCTTCTGTCTTTTATAGTTCTCAAGACTATATCTAACTCTCCTGCAGGGTTCTGTCACAGGTCCACAGATTCATGTTAACTGTGGCTATAATGAGGCAGATTTCCATTATTGAGAGAGAGAGAGAGAGCTATTTTGATCTGTGCACTTGATGAAATCCTATCTTGTAATATTTCTATGAAAAGTGTGTTCTATAGAATTCTAGGATCCAGTGAGTTATGAGAAATGTTGGATAAATAAAAGGGATCTGCAGTAAAACTATTTGGCGATATTCTGAAAACTCTACCTCTTATCATCAAGACTCAGAATTCAATTAACATATAAGAGATTCAGAGAAACTACATAAAAGAAATCTGCCTAGCTTTGATAGCTCCCAGTATTGCTCAAAAATCTGTAGATACATTCTTGGTCTACTATCTGTGACTATCTCATGTACCATATTTTCAAAAAGGCTGCTATAAACGTGACACAATTTATTCAGAAATGTGATCCTTCCAGTAAAGAGAGCATCCGTGTTAAGTTAAGACCCAGACTTAGAAATCATAGAACTGACTACTTTGCTGTCAGCACAACTTCTTACTGAATTCTAAATCTTACTGGTTTTTTTTTTTTTTTTTTTTACGTCTTTGTGAGGGTGTTGGATCTCCTAGAACTGGAGACGCAGAGAGCTGTGAACTGCTATGTGGATGCTGAGAATTGAACCCAGTCCTCTGGAAGAGCAGCCAGTGCTCTTAATGACTGAGCCAGCTCCTCAAATTTTATTCTTACAACCACAGATAAGTGTAGCTTCTCTCTACAACTAACGAAAACCATTACAAAAAAAACAAAAACAAAAAACTGGACACAATTTAGGTATCTATGGATTGTGAAGACCTCAGCCCCATGAGATACACCTGCAGCACAGAGCCTGCAGGAGAAAAGATTGTAAGAACCATAATACCAGAAAGTCTGCTGTGTGAGTGTCTCTTTTACAAATGGCTGCCTAAACAGGACCCAGACAAAGACACTAATCAGAACAGGGGAAAGTCTTATGGGTTTCCACTTCTAGAAACAACAAAAACTGCAGATAACTAATGACTGCTGAGAAAGAAAGAATTAGCCTTTCCCAGGCAGAGTCCCCAATTGGTTATCCAATATAAAGTGGTGTAGTGTGGTGGTTTGAAAGAAAATGGCCCCCAAAGGGAGTGGCCCTATTAGGAGGTGTGGCCTTGCTGGAGGAAGTGTGTTACTATAGAGGTGGGCCTTGAAGTCTCATATATGGCCAAGCCACACCCATTGTTCCAAACCACTTCCTGTTACTTACAAGCCAAGATATAGGACTTCTCAGCACATGTCTGCCTGCATGCTACCATGTCCTGCCATGATAATAATGGACTAAACCTCTGAACATGTAAGCCACCACAATTAAATGTTTTTTCCTTTATTAGAGTTGCCATGGTCATGGGATTTCTTCACAGCGATAATAAGCTAACTAAGACATGTGGTCATCCCTGAAGCCACATACATACATACAAACAACAAATATGGACTCAGCAGGTTATATTTTATATATTTGTGCATGTGAATATGTGTATAACAATAGTCAAAGAAAAGGATGCTAGCAATTTGAAATGGGGGGGCATGGGAGTGGTTGAAGCAAGGGGACATGGGAGAGGCTAGAGGAAGAAAGTGGAGGGGGAACTGATGTAATTCTATTTTAATTTAAAAGTCCTTTAAAAATAACTTTTTTTTAAATATTCAGAAGCAAATTATGTTTGCAAACTTTTCTACACTGTAAACTTAGAATTTCAGATGACTCTTGCACAACCTGGATTTCTGAAGTTTAAAGCTAATGGTACCTGTGAGCATTATTTATATGGACATTGTATGTGTTATATAAGTCAAGAATTCTCTTCGATATATGACTAAATGAGAGGCAGGCTTTAGGAATTCAGGGACAGATGTTCTGCAAAGAAACTGGATGTGTGGGGTCCTGGGCTTGAAGCGTGATTATGAAGATTAAGGAGCAATGGCTAAGGAAACCACAAATGAATCCAGAAGGCAATCAGCAGCTAGGAGGGCAAAGCCCCTTGAAAGCAAGTAAAGACAACAGACAAGTATCAGGACTCTGGGAATGTATAAATGGTAGATGATAAGGCAAGGTGGAAAAGCGAGTCAGATGCACACAGGTATGAGGGAACCTGGAGTAGGGAGCAGTCATTTTTTTCTGGATAAACACCACTAAACAACTTTAAAAAATAAATGGGGCTGAAGAGGTGACTCTGTGGTTAAGAGCGCATACCATTCTTGCGGAGGAATCAAGTTTAGTTACCAGCCTCTATGGTGTGTGGTTCACAACCTCCTCCACTTCTGGGAACCCTCTTTTTACCTCTGTGGGCACCTGCATCCATGTGCACATATCCTCACACAGATACACAGACAAAATGATTTTTATGAATTAAATAAAAATTTAAAAACATAATGCTAAAAAGGTGCTTCGGTGGGTAGAAGTGTGTGTGTTGTCAAGCCTGATAATCTAAGTTCAGCTCCTGAGATCTGCATGGTGAAAGGAGGGAACAGACTCCCCCAAGTTCTCCTCTGACCTCGCCACAGCTACCATGGCCCAAGCCCAATACTCGCGTAATTTAAATTTTTAAATGGTACAGAACAGGTAATTGCAGGCTAGCTTTCCAGAGTATATGGCTATGGCTAATGACTGATTCATCTAGTAATAGAAGGATAAATGAAGACAAAGGCCGAAGTTATTTGACAGGGCAAGAGTGGCCTCAACGTTTGCCTGACTTTAGACAAAGAAATTCGATTATTTTAAGGTAGAATCATCATCTGGATCCTCATGTGTAATGGTAATTCAATCTTACCTTCACATTAATATAATGATTTATATGACATCCGATGCAAATACCCATCTCATCACACTGTCTACAGATGCCTGGAGGTGTAGATTACTATCCTTCTCTTCTCTCTTCTGAATTTTACTGGAGTGCTACTCATTGTCAACCCCTAACCCAGGGCCATGTGAGGAAAGGGATTCTGGGGAAGATGGTGTTAGAGAACCAGAAATCAGCAGAAATACACAAATAAAGATAAGACAAAGAAGTAATAAAATATTTTGAATTTTTAACACAAAGGAGACAGGCAATGATAGCCAATAAAGCCATAAAATCACTGACTTCTTATAAAACCAGATTAATATTCTTAGCTGGCCTCTGTAAAATTCTGTTTGTAGAACATCGAACAGCTACAGCAATGTAGCCACCATGCTAACTGACATTATAACTAGCTGATGAGTCTGGGGGAATGTTAGAGGGATCCTGCTCACCTCTACGGGACTGGGATCCAGTCCAGGTTTTAGGTCCAGACCTGTTACACACAGCTCCCGTTGTTAAGAGCTATGTGTGTAGGTGTAAATGGCTTGCTATTGCTCCAGAGTGCATGTTCTCCATAACCTGGGAAGGTGAATGTTTAGTCCCATGGTGTAAGTCAGTTAATGTTACAGAGAAATGAAGGCGTCTATTAAGTAAGTTTTAAACGAGATGCTCTTTCATTCTTCTGGATTACTGTCTCAGTTAGGGTTTAGCCCATTGTCATCATGGTGGGAAGCATGGCAGTGTGCAGACAGACACGGTGCTGGAGGAGCTGAAAGTTCTACATCTTGATCTGTAGGCAGCAGAAAAAGACTGTGTGCCACACTAGGTCTAATTAGAGCATATGAAACCTCAAAGCCTGCCTCCACAGTGTCACACTTCCTCTAACAAGGCCACACCTAGTCTAATAAAACCACACCTACTCCAACAAGACTACACTGCTTAATAGTGTCACTCCCTATGAGCCAAGCATTCAAACACATGAGTCTACAGGGACCATACTATTCAAATCACCACAGTTATCTATAATCACAGGAAAAGTGGAAGATGGAAGGAGAGGAGACAGAGAAAAAAACAGAAGACAAGAACAACAGGGACTCGGCCTGTCGCTGCTGGCTTCAAAAGTAAACCAGGGCACCATGAGTCATGGAGTATGAGAATCCTGTAGAAATCGGAAGGCCAAGGAAACTGATTATCCCTAGAGCCTCCAGAAGGATATAGCCTGCTGATACTCTGATTTTAGCAGGGCCCATTTTGAAATTCTGACCCACAGAATGGTGAAGAATAAGTTGTTGTTGCTTTAGATCACAAAGTCTATAATGATTTGTTATGGCAATTTCAGTCTAATAGAAAAGCCAATATGCTACCTATAGCTTATTATCCCTCCTGCTGATGGCGGAGGTGCAAGAACACGTGCCCGAAGCCTCAGCCTACATCCTCTGTTCATCTCAGCATCAAAGGAGTGAGAAAACAAACGGTACTGTTTGTGAGGGGATTTTAAAGATGTATGGTAAAGGCATGGGTACAGGAAAGGGTGAAGTCTTGGGCACATCTCACTGCAGTACACATCTCACTGCACCAACGTGGACCCAAGAAGATCTTTTCTGAAAGGAGATTAACTACAGTGTGCTCCATAAATGAAATTAGGATTCACGTCTCCCGCATTGTTTACATGGTGCAGGCAAATTCTGATTGTTGGATATTTTTTTTCCAAGAAACATGTGGAATCACTAAAGACCTAACTAGAAATTTAAAAGTGTATGCTTTCTTTACAGAAGGGTGGACAAAGTACATCCAGGTCAGAGAACATTTAGGACAGTGCAGTTCAGTGTCCAGAGTACCCACTGACGGGATAATGAAATAGAACATGTAATACAAACAAACTGTGGTCTCTGTCATGTACTATGCAGTAGTCAAAGGCAGTATGCAAAACTGATGGAAATATGTGGACAGGTCATAGATGTGTATGTTAGATGGGGGATAGAGCACTAGAGAGCTCATAACACAAAATGATCTACAAAACACAAAGTCCTCGGAGCAGTGTGTGTTTTCAAGCATCTTTAATTACTCAAATAATCACATAAAGGGAAGGTTGGAAGGTAAACTGGGCACCCATGTGTTAGATTCAGAGGTGAGCAAAGGGAACTGAGAAAAATCAGACAGAAAGTATTAGTTTTTGTTAAGTAGAGAGGCCTAAACACACAATGGTCATAACAATTCATAAACAAAGACGTGCTAGCTAAAGCCAATTATACACATCCAATGCTTTGCAAGTAAGGGACAGAAAGATAGATAATAGAAGGGAGAGAGAGAAAAAAAATCTAATGAAAGTGTAAGATTTCCCAGTAGTGTTTGCCTATCAGGTAAAAGCTTCATAAAGCAGCAGAAGTTTTGTATCACAGCACTTTCTCTACATTAAATTTTATCTCTTCTGGAGAAGACAAATGCTTTCTAGCCTATCTCTCTATATGTATATATAGAGAGAGCATGTGTGTGTGTGTGTGTGTGTGTGTGTGTGTGTGTGTGTGTGTGTGTAAGGGGAGGAATGGAGGGGGGAGAGAATATTCTGTAGCCATTTAATTTCTTTTCATAATTATTTTAGTAAGGTTGTTGAAAGTCCTTCAACGTTAAGAGTTCACTTTCGGATGATATTTTATGCTTTTGCATAGAAAGCTTATCTTTCTTGTGAGTAATATTGGAAAAGAGGCAGCAATCGCATCGGTTGTTTAGGAAGTGTTCTCTGTGTTGAAACATTCCTTTGCAGAGTGGAAACCACTTCATCTTCAATAGCGAGACAGTGGGGAAATGTCTGGTACAGCCTATTAGGAGGAAGCTGCTGGTCTTTAATGAGAAGGAGGGATGATGGAAGTTGTTTTCTAGGCTACAGAAACTGGGAGGCTAACATGCAGGCCAGTCTCATGCTACTGAGCACAGGCCTAGCTGGCAGCTGCAGCTCCCTGACCACCTCAAGTCTCCGATGCTCTGAATGAGTACTCATTTCTTCCAGCATCCCAGCTTCACATATGGAACTGCTCTTGTCAGAGACAGGCTTGGGGGAGACTGAGGACCACGCTAGTCATACAATAACTTTATAATTATGAAGAGTCAATAGACAATAAACAAACTGATTCTGGTCTTTCTGTAACACACACACACACACACACACACACACAGAGACACACACACACACACACTATAGTCATAGTGTTAGTCATATTTTCATTGTTATAATAAATACCTGAGAGAAACAATTAACAGAAATAAATACTTACTTTGACTCCTAATTCCAATCATTTGCTCTATTGCTACTGTCCTGGTGACCACAAGAGCATATGGTGGAACAGAGCTGCCCAGCTAATGGTAGCCAAAAAAATAGAAACAGGAAGGGCTTGAAACAAGGTAAATCTTTCCAAGGCACAATCCAGTGATAATTTTTCTCCCTTTAGGCTCCACATCCTATGCTCCCACTACTTCCCAATAATATCATTCAGTCATGAAACATTGAGAGATTAATATATTAATGAAGGCAGAGTCCTCCTGATCCAATCAGCTTTCAGCAGCAGCCGAGGTGGGAACTAATCCTTGAGCAACAAGCCTCTTTGAAGGGGCACTGATTTTTTTTTAATTTATTTTTATTTATTCTTTGAGAATGTCATACATGTATACAACGTGTTTTGATCGTATCCAGGCCCCTTTCTTCCTCTCGCTCCTTCCAACAGTGCCCACATCATATGCTCCTAACTTCATGTCCTCGTATGCATACATATATTTGATATCACTGATTCAAATCCGCACTGCTTATATGTTCATGGGTACAGGATCATCCACTAAAGTGTGGGCAACCAAGCCAGAGAAACACCGGAGAAAAATGAACCTCTTTCCCCCACAGACATCAAGAGCCGACAGCTCTTCAGCCATGGTGAGGTCTCACACAGGCAGAAACTGCCCCGCAGGAAGGGTGGACGACTTCAGCGGGCTGCATACGTGGGGCTATTTCTGAGATTATAATCTCAAAAGGAAAAGGTTTATTAAGAGATGTGTTTGTGCCGATAGTAAGGTTGGGATCTTAGTCAAGAAAGTGTTTTAAAATAAGAGCATCCCAGCACACAAGAGGGCAAGCAGCCACGCCCATGTCCTCTCCCCATGCAGCATTTGCAGTCTTGAATTCACAATAAATAATTGGTATGCAAGAAGAAAAGGAAGGAGGTTTGCGGTTACCCAGTGGGCGGCATTTTACATCAAAAGTTCACTTTGAATGTCAGTCCAAGACACTTCCAATCTTATCTACCCAAGCACCTCTGTGCTGACAGCAGAACTATGTGGTACCCAGAATCCACTCAACCTAGAAGACCATGAGGCTTTGCTGTCCTTTATAAAGTAGGTCAGAAGGTGAAACAGCAGAGGGAAAATGTGGCTTTCTTTCCCTTATGTAGAGAAATGTTTCCATTTGAATGGACACAATTGTTATATAGTATAAAATATAATCTTTGAGCTAGGGAGACAGTTCTAATGGTAAATGGTCACTATGCAAAACAATGGCATGAGCTTGAAAGCCAGCATGCACTTAAAAGGCCTGGTAAGATGGCCTGCACTCATAATTCTAGAACCTGAGGGGAGGAGGAAGATTTTCTTTGGGTCTAGGTGGCCTACCTTCGCAAACTCCGTGCTACTGAGAGATCCTGTCTCAAAAAAAAAAAGGACAACACTGAGGAACAATAGCAGAGGTTGAGGTTGTCCCCTGTGCCCTAGGGTCATGAAAACCCCCCCCCCCCCCACAAACATACACAGTTATTTGGGGATATTATGTACATCCCAACATACACATAACACTACTTTAAGGGTATTAGGTAAACACACACACACACACACACACACACACACACACACACACACACAAGCACACTAATTAGAGGATATTAGTTCAAATGGTTTGGCCAGACTCTTCCAGAATTTATAAGTATAGTGAATAAACCCAGTCATAAAGTAACAAATTAAAAACGAAATTTCTGTCAAAAGTAGTCCACCAAAAGCTCTAAGTTCCTGGGATTTTTGACAATGATACTCTTGCAGTGTACTGTCTGTGTGAGGCACCAGGGGTTCTCAGGGTTAAAGGTCAAAATGTAAGCAGCGGAAGAGTCTGCCTCTGTCAGTTGCACTCAGGGCAGAATTTATTACTCAGTTATGGTCGCATCTAGTATTCAGGGAAAACAGCCTCATTAAAAGTATAATGAGAAGGAGATTCAAAGCTTTCCCAACAGGGTCAGAGAGGTCGGCTAAGGAAGGGGGGTGGGGGGCAGTCAGTGCAACAGGCCTCTGACTCATGGCAGCTGCGGGCTTGTCTCGCTTGCTGTCTGTACACTTCGTCATTTTAAGAATGGTATCAGCCAAGGAAGGAGAAAAGGCCCTATTCAAAGGTTAAGAGCCAAAATCTCTCCAGAGGGTTTGAGCAGTGGCGGTGTGAAGGAAACTTGGTAACAGCTAGCCAGTTGAGGAACTCTGAAAAGCAAAAATAGCAGCAGTCTCTTCAGCGAAGAGTGAGCAGCCTCTAAGCCTGGCCTGACCTGAGGCCCAGCAGGCAGGCAAGTTCTCTACCTGCAACACTTGACTCTCCTCTTATTAACGTCTACCCGGGATGCTTCAAACTCAACATTCAGCAGAAGCCTCCTATTCAAAGTCCCCTCGATGTCCTTTGGGCATTGTCTCCACCTTTGGATCCCACAGAGCTGCACCTTGCTTTTAGGAAGGTACCAGTGTGGTTTTCTTCTGGCTCCCCTCCCACATCTCACTACAGAAACTCACCTTCCACTCCTTCTTCCTAGCAGCCCAAGGTGACTTTGAATAACCAGGGAGGCTCAGCTCTGCTTGTGGGCTGCTGGGAAAAGCCCAGAGGACCACCAGTCCTTCTCTTCCTGCAAAGAAATGCATCCAGAGGTGAGATCTTGGAAGCAGCGGTCCTTCAGTGGCTTGCTCTCACGGGGAAAATGGCTTTGAGTGTGATGTGGGCCCTAGGGATATGGAACGCATGATATTTATATGCTAGGCAAGTGTGGCACCTTTGAGTTGCACTCTCTGCCCCTACAATGATAGACTCAGAGATACTTTAAGGCAAGTGAGTGACACAAAGGTGAACAGAGAGATGACATCTGGGACATTAGGTAAGAAAAAAAAAACAGATAATGAAGTCTTTCTGTGGTATGAATCACTTTCTTAGGCAGCAATACACCATTTCAAAGGTGCTAAGATATTAGTGGATGTTAAAGATAGCAATGTTTCCTCCATGCCCACACAGCAGGAAAATGTTGCATTTCTCTCAGAAAGGAGTATACAGTGATTTAGGGCATAAATCTCTAACATCTAAGGCTTGGCAGTGACAGCCCTTATTTTACAGATCATGTAGTGGTGGTACCTAATGGTGGTGGGGGCAGTTCCAGGGGCTTGTTATCTTCACCCAGCTACATCTGTGACTCTACTTGGAACAATTCTGATTACTAATTTTAGAAAGAATAGAGGGAAAAGGATCTCACATTTACACACCATTAGCAACTATAATGGGGTGAGATTTTGCAGACTGTAAAGTTACTGCTTAGTGTGCTGATGAAGGTGGGTCACAAAATGTTATTGCTCAGTAGGATGCATAGCACTCTTGTTTCAGCTCTGCTGGGGAGGCTTGCCATTGAAATTTCAGTGTGTCCTGTAGACTCTGCCTCCTAAAGGTTTCCACGCAGTTCCAGGAGTGCCACAGTATAGAGACACTGGGATCATTGGAGCACACTCAAGATCTAACCCATGAAAGTACATCTTGTTTTAATAAAGTAAAGAAGTTAGAAAAATATGTTAAATAAAAATATAGAAATATACTGATAGAAATTATTGTGTGACAAAATATTTTTTTAAACTGTAAACTTCTCCCTTTCCTTCTTCCTGCCCTCCTGCCCTCTGGCTTTCCCTGCCTCTTCTTTCTTTTTCTTCTCTTTTTTTAAAATATATTTTTATTTTATAATTAACTTGATTTCACATATCAGCCACAGATTCCCCTGTCCTCCCTCCTCCCTCCTCCCACCCCCACAACCCTCACCCCCCATTCCCACCTCCTCCAAGGCAAGGTCTCCCCTGGGGAGTCAGCCCAGCCTGGTAGACTCAGCCAAGGCAGGTCCAGTCCCCTCCTCCCTACACCAAGGCTGAGCGAAGTGTCTCAGCATAGGCCCCAGGCTCCAAACAGCTGACCCATGTGCACCAAGGACAGGTCCTGGCTCCACTGCCTGGGGGCCTCCCAAACAGTTCAAGCTGATCAACTGTCTCACTTATCCAGAGGGCCTGATCCAGTTCCATGGGGGCTCCTCAGCTATTGGTCCACAGTTCATGCGTTTCCACTAGTTTGGCTATTTGTCCCTGTGCTTTTTCCAATCATGGTCTCAATATCTCTCGCTCATACAATCCCTCCTCTCTCTTTCCGATTGGGCTCTCAGAGCTCCACCTGGGGCTCGGCCATGGATCTCTGCATCTGCTTCCATCAGACACTGGATGAGAGTTCTATCATGACAGCCAGGGTGTTCGGCCATCCAATCACCAGAGCAGGTCAGCTCAGACACTCTTTCGACCATTGCATGATGAATGAAGACCCCGGGGGAATAGGAAGAAGCAGAGTGCTAGAGAGGTCCCCAGAAATCCACAAAGATACCCCCATTTTCCTTCTCTTTTAACAGGCTCTCATGTAGCTCAGCTGGGTTAGAATGCACTAATGAAAGAAGAGATGACCATTAACTCCCGAGTGCTGGGATGAAGGGCCACAAGCCATCATATAGTGTTTCTGAGGTGCTGGGAATAGAACTCAGGTTTGTTGCAGCCTAAGCAAGCACTCTATCAAGTGAGCTATGTCTCCTCCAGTCCCAAACTTTAAAGCCACCCTGGTTTCTGTGCTAATACTTGAAATTGCTTGGTAAGTGGAGGCAGCATTTTCAGGTTTCATCGATCATATTCAGAAAACTCATCTGTTCATTACCATAGAAAAGGTCATACACATGCAGATTCTAAGCCAGTTATAAAATAATAGAATAGCATTTATCAATAAGTTGGAAATGTCCTTTATACAAATAACATTCTAGAAAAAAAATATGATATCTTTACTGAAATCAGAATCAAGAAAGCAGACTAACTCATTAAATCTCCTAGTCTACTGAGGCCCATCAGTTTCTATCATGGCTCCTCTAGCCTGGGGGTTGGTAAACTTTTTTTGTAAAGGGCAAGTTCATAAAAATTCAAGCCTATTGAGTCATTTTATCTCTGTTTCAATTATTCCATTTTCTTATGTTGGAAAATTAGCCATAGACACTGTGGTGGCTATGTTCCCATCAACCCAGATTTAGAAGGACAAGTAAGAGGCCATGCTTTGTCTGAACAACCACAGTGTGCAGGCTTGGGACTTGACCTAATGGCTAGTGTCACTTCCTAGCTGATATCTGAAACCTCAAGCTACTTTATCTCAGGAACTCTGCAAACCAGCCCCCCACCCAATACACTTGACAATGCAAAAAGACAATTAAGGAACAACACTGCTCTGTCCTAACATCTTCTGATGTAGTTTCCATCTTGAAGTATGAGCAGAGAATCATCAGAAATCAAGTTCCCCCTGCTCTTCAGGGCATCCTTTCAGCGGCTTCCTAATGCACATGCTGCTTTTCTTTGTTCTGACGTTCTTTTGTTTGTTTGTTTGTTTTTGAAGCAGGACAGAGATGCTCCTTTCTGTACTAATTAACTCCTCATAACATTTTCCAGTCCCTGTACTATTTTCTTGGTGAATTTTCCTATGATTTTTCTGTGGATCACAAATCTCACAGGTGTACCCTGTACTTCATTGCTCGAGCTGCATTTTCACAGGTGTTCATTTTAGTTGGATCGTAGTGAACCTCTGTACTAGAGTACATAGCTTAGGAAGATAAAATGTATTTCTAGTGTGTGTCCCTTTTTGTCTTTAGTGACAGAATTATGCCTGGTCCATAACAGGGGCTCAGTAATCATTTGGTGAATAACCTAAACAAATCTCATCTGAAAAAAACTTTTCTAAAACTATAGAGCTAATTATTAAACATTTGCTGCCATGCGTTTAGCTCCAAATATTCACTAAAAGTACTGGAGTACTTTTACTCTAGTAGAACAAAAGCAGCTGAATTTGTCAAACCAGCATTGACTGATGTTCAAACACAAGAAGGAGAAGAGTGGAGAACCGCTTTCTTACCATCCACTTCCTCGAGCTACTTGAGGACATCCAATGTTGTTTCATCTCCCAGGTGAGCACACTGTGTCCTCAGAGCTGCAGCCCAGAGTGTGCCAACAGCCTCACCTGGGGGCTCTAGAGAAGGAGAGTGAAAGTGAACAGCTTAAGGTAGTCATGGGTCATTGCAATCAAATTTTTATATTCCCAATTAAGAAAACTTTCCATTCTGTATATTCTTATTATTAAACTCTGAGTCAAACTGAGATTATAAGATTTGGGCTATTTTTATCTCTCTGATTGAACCAGAACATGCTGATCCAAGGATATGTAGACAGAACAATAGAACTCTTGTTCTGAATTCTGTGTTGGCCTATATAAGATTTATTTTAAGATGAAAATTACTTGTCATATCATAGCAACAAACCTAATTATTCACAAGTAGTCTGAGGTAAATGCTTAACTATTGAAAAAATTCTGAGATTGACAGATATATAGTAATCTGAGTAAATTTTAGCTAAATCTAAATGATTAATTTGTAAAAACAATCTGGCACTTAGAGATGGGTTATTTTATTCATATGAAGTCATGACTTACAAAAGCACTGTCAGGAACTAAGTTAAAATCTCACTGGCCTTCTCTATGGAAAAATATCCGTGTTTAGGGATGTGTGTGTGTTGTATGTACATAATAGACTAGAAGAAGAAAATGAATGTTTTAAGAAATAGCAGCAAAGGATGGATTTCCCTGTGTGAAGAGATCTTACAATCTGTTCATAATTTTAGTCTTCAAGAATATTTTTTTAATATTTTTTGATTTCTGAAAGATCTATAGTGTTACTTGTTTATTCCTGCTGATTGGAATTTTTTTTTTTTTTTTTTTTTTGCGAGCCTTAAAGGGACCAACTATTTTGTTGTTTTTCTCTGTTGATTTTAGATTACAATTGTTATTGCTAATTTTTTTAAAAAGGCTTATAAGTATGTGTGTGTGTGTGTGTGTGTGTGTGTCTGTGTGTGTGTGTGTGTCTGTGTCTGTGTTTGTGTCTGCAGAGGCCTTAAAAGGACGTTGGATGTCCTGGAGCTGAAGTTTCAGCCACTATGAGTGACCCAGTGTGGGTGCTGGAAACCCAGCTCAGTCCTCTGTACAAGCAGTGCTGATGATCAACAACTGAGCCATCTCTGTTGTCCTATTTCTGTAATTTTAAGAAATTGTTCCTTTCATCTGCTTGTTTTGGTTTGTCTTATACTTCATTTCTAGAATCTTGAAATAGGAGTTTAAATCATTTATTTAGGATATCTCCTCTTTTCTCACATCTACATTTAAGTTTATACATTTCTTTCCAGTACTGCCTAAACGGTTCCCAAACTTTTATGTTGTGTTTTCATTTTCCTTCAGCCCAGTGTGTGTCTTGTCTTCCCTTGAGACTTCCTTGACTCCTCAATTATTGCTGTATGTTTACAAGTTTTTGTATATTTTTCTGTTATTGATTTCTAGTTTGATTCCCCTGTGGTTGGAAGGCACACTATGATTTCTATTCTTTCAAATGTTTTGAGATATAACTTATGACTCAGTTTCTTTGTTGGTGTACATTTTTATGGATGTTTGAAAATAGTGCTCAGTCTGTTGTTGACTATCAGAATGATCAAGGAGGGAATGAACAATTAGATTCTGTCATTTAATGACATTTTTAAGTCCTATATTCTTATTGAGCTTCTATCTAGTTGTTTTAATATTATCAGAGAGACCAGTTGAAGTCTTGGCTCTGATTGTGGATTTGTAGCCTTACTATTGGTATATGTATGTTCAGTATTGCATGCCTTCCTTACAGACTCCTTTGTTATTATTTAATATCCTTTTGTGTTTCTAAGAATTCTTTGATCTACAGTCTACTTTTCCTGTGTCTAATATAGCCACTTCTGCTTTCTCTGAACTAATGTTTGTGCAGTATATATTTCTCAATTTTTTGACTTTAAAAGGCTTATGTGTGTGAAGTGAGTTTCTTACAGACAGCTTATAGTTGGGTCATGTTAGTAATGCACTCAAATAGACTTGATAATTGATTTATTTAGACAATTTGCTTTTATATAATAGATTATGCATTAGTTCTTAGGATACTTTGCATTTTTTCTTCTGTTTTCTCATGTGTGAGCATGTGTACACATGTTGGTGTGTGCACATGTGCGCTTGTATGTAGAGGTCAGACAATCTGGAGAATTATTCTGTTCCTCAGGAGTTGTCCATCCTTGGTGTGTGTTTGGGAGGGGATGTAGACAGGTGACAGGTTCTCTCACTAGCTTGGACCATGTGGATATGGCAGGGTTAGAAGGTCAAATAGCCCTACATACCTGTTTGTCTCATCCTTGCTAGCATCAAGAGTCCAATCACAGGTCATCACACTCAGTTTTCTTTTATGTGTGGGTTCTTGGGACTGAAATCCCGTCCTGATGCTCATGATACAAGTATTTTGCCCACTGAGATGACTCTAACAGCCTCTTCTGTAGTTCATCTGCTCTGATTCTTTTTCATGATATCATGTGTGCTGTTTGTATCAGTTACAGCAGTCTGACTTTATTTCTCTGCAGTATTTTTCCTCATTTTCCCTAGTATATAAGCTTACCATGGTAGATGCACTAGAAAATATGTCCCCAATACAATGCCATCATTGTACCAACAGAAATGAAACCAGATTCTTATGTTTACTTACATTCCCTTAACTTTTTTTTTTTAATGACATAATAGACTTAAATTCAAGGGAAAAAGAAAGGCTATTTTCTTCATGTGAGAATGTTTTGATTCCTACTTAATTCTTGAAAGAGATATTTGTTTGTTGTAGGTGGGCATTGATTTCTTCTTTCACTCAGAATTGAAGAATGTGGTTCCAGAAGGGAAATCTTCATCAATAAAATTGCTCACTCATAACAGATAAGGCATCATTCTCCTCTTGCTGGACCAAAAGCTCTTGAGTAGGTCAGATGTTTATCCTTGCTCCCCACCAGAGAGGGAGGTGATACTTACAGGTGGATTGTGGTAAAAGCACTGTTTTCTATTAGGCCACCTCTACTGTCATCCTAGTAGTGAGGATAGAGGCAATTATTTCTTCCAAGTGGGGATGGAATTAGGATACCCATATGCACTCCAGTGGTGCATGGCAAAGGGTCTTTCATTTACACTATGAAGTGGAAGTCCACATTCACTACTTGATACTGCCCCAGCATTGTATCTACAGTGTTTTATTTAAACCTTGTAAGTATTGATGTCTTGATTCTCCTTTCATGTTTTGTGGCCTGAGTATAGCCAGGACCATAGCTTACCTGCAGTAGATCTGTTGTTGATGAAAAGTTTGTCAATATAAGCTGTTTACCTTGCTGGATTTCTTACTAGAAATGGCAGGTTTTGATAGTGTTTATATACATATATGTATATATATATATATATATATATATATGTGTGTGTGTGTGTGTGTGTGTGTGTGTGTGTGTATTTTTTCATTTCCAGATTAACAATGCATCCTTTTCCAACCAGAAGATATTCAAAGAAAAAGGAAAAACATAGCACTCAGTGCTGTGCTATGTCTCAGAATCTAAGGATTAATTCCTGTTTACCTACTTTTCTCCAACATAAGAGTCTTCCTAGGTTTTCTTTCAATATAATATGCAGAGTATTTGTCTGTCTGTAGGAAGGAGCTGATGCCAAAGCTCATCAGAAGAGGTAGTTTATGGTGGTATTTTTTTGTACCAAAATGTTATTTGTATAATAAATAAAGTTGCCTGGGGGTCAGAGCTATTAGCAAGCCATAGGAAAGCAGGGCAGTGGTGGTGTACGCTTGTGATCACAGCACTTGGTAGACAGAGCTAGGTAAGTCTCTGTGTGTTCAGGGATACAGCCAGCATTGGATACACATGCCTTTAATCTCAAAACCAACCACAGAACACCTGGAGGTCTATACAGACAGGCCGTAATGAGGCAGTCCTGTGGTTGGGTTTACAACCAATGAGAAGGCAGAACAGAGACTTTAACACAGGAAGTACGGGCTCCTTCGGAGAGGTAGGACCACTGCAGGAGGAAGGGTAAGGTTTTGGCTCTTAGCTCTGACCTCTTGGCTTTCTTCTTTGCATTGGTTCTGTGTTTCTTATTTATAAGACGGTTGGTTACATCTACATTTGGTGCCCAACGTGACAAGAATCCATTAAAAACCGCTTGGCGTGGCTTGGCTGTAGGTCCGGTTTCCGGCCTGAGTGGCCCGGCTCCCTAGCTCAGGCCTAGGTCTGACTGACCCACAGCTGTTGCCACTTGCTTAAAGCTAGTGTTACAAACAACTCAGGCCTGCCCTGCTGAAAAGGACCCCTGCCTGTAAAGCTAAGGCTTGACTTGGCTCAAGCGCCTACGCTTTTTTGCTCGCGCTCTCTCTCTCTCTCTCTCTCTCTCTCTCTCTCTCTGGATTCACACCTCGAACACCAGGTGGCTGTTTTGAAATTCCCTCGGATTTCTACTGTTCTACGCAGACTTGGTAAGTCAATTAACATATCTATTTAAAAGAGAATTTTTTTCTACATTAAAAAATGGGCTTTATGTGTACATTGGAAGAAAATTGGGCTTTGTATGAAATTTTAAGCACTCTGACAATGGAACAACTATATGAGAATATTAATATTGATTGAATTATTCAGCTTATTACTTTTCTTATCCTCATTGTACAATTTAAAAAGATAGTCAATTTAAGTGCCAGGATAACAGTCTCAGAAAAACCTGTTAAACCTGTAAAAATGAATTATAGAGAAATTCAAATTCAGATAGACGAAATTAACAGTGAAGTTGTTTCAAAATTGGATCATAGGGTTACAGAAAGAAAACCTGTTTTCACACAATCACCCTTAATTTATCCGGTAGCCATACAGCAGCTACCTGGTGAAGAGAATGAACAAATGTTTGGATTCCAATTGAAATGTTAGACTTACGAAGATTTAAGGAGGCAATAACATCTTATGGCATGCATTCTCCATATGTAAAACAAATGTTAAACACCTGGTCAACTTGTAATAGGATTTTACCAAAGGACTGGTGGGATCTAGCACAGGCTGTCCTTGAGCCTGGACAAAATCTTCAGTGGAAAATGTGGTACAGCAACAAGGCTAAAAATATAGAAAGACAATGGAGGGATAATAGAATACAGGTCTGCCAGGATCAGATTATTGGAGAAGGCCAATATGCTACAATACATACAAGCACAATGTTTATATGATGTCCAAATCCTAGTTCTATGTCGAACGGCAGTGTTAAATGCATGGAACAGTTGAGGAACCAGGAAAAAAAACTGAATCATTCACAAAGGTCATACAGGGCCCAAAAGAATCTTTCACAGAATTTTTACAAAGACTGACTTCAGCAGTACAGAGAATGGTTCCAAATTTAGAGGCTAGTCAGATAATAATTGAATCTTTGGCCTTTGAGAACGCAAATGCAGCATGCAAAAGAATAATCAGGCCATTAAAGGCAAGATCTGCACCTTTAGAAGATTGGATTAGAGAGACGGTTAATGTTGAGGCTTATGACCAGGATGATATGTGGGTAGGAGAAGCAATGTCAAAGGGTTTGAGAAATGTTAGATGTTTTGGATGTGGAAAGCAAGGACATTTAAAAAGGGACTGAAAACAGGTCATTTCTAGAAATGTTTCTTCAAAGAACACTGGCAATAGAATGCCCCTTCCTTCTGGAGTATGCAGAAGGTGTGGTAAGGGAAAACACTGGATAAACGAGTATAGATCAACAAGGGACAGACAGGGTAATCCTTTGCCTCGGGCTTTGGGAAACTCCCAGAGGGGCCTCAGGCAGGCCCCCACAGTAAATCCAGTTCAAACCTTTCCAGCAATTGTAGAGGAAATCCCTGCTCTAAGCAATTAAATAACCAAATGCCTATTGGAATAAATCATGTTGATCGGGATGATGAAACAGATAGAATAGGAAATTCAGGAAAAAACATAAAAAAAATTTTTTGGCAAATTTCTATTAATGAACAAAGACCAAAACTGACAATAAAAATAAATGATGTTTTGTTGTCTGATCTGGTAGACACAGGTGCGGACATTACCATAATTGCACCAGAATTTTGGCATCCAACTTGGCCTCTTCAAGAGGTAAACATTCAACTATTAGGAATTGGGACATTATCTCGAGTGAAACAAAGTGCAAGATGGCTAGAATGTATAGGTCCAGAAGGTCAGAGAGCAAAATTAAAACCATATGTAGCTAACATAGCCATGAACCTGTGGGGTCGAGACTTGTTACAACAATGGAATACTCAGATAAACATCCCTCCAATCTCAGAAACAAATCACAAACTAGTACATGTTTCTGAGAGAAATATTAGAAAATATTATTCTAATGAGTGGTCACCAGCCATTCATGTTATAAAAAAACAGGTCACAACAACTGATAATCTTCCAAAAACACCAACAGCTATACCTTTAAAATG
>CABHPQ010174918.1:0-28567 GCA_902168405.1 Peromyscus aztecus | reverse complement strand
CTGCCCTCACCCTGGAGGGAAGATTTGGAGGTAAACCTGAACTTTGAGAGCAGAGCAAGTTGAGAGCAGGGCCTCCACCCAGAAAAATAATTAAGGAGAAAAACTAAGGAAACTTGGGAAAGACTGATAAAACCTGGGGAGAAGGCTGAGGGAGTACGGGGAAGGCAGGCCAAAAGTTCCCCCAAAAAGCCTCAAGCAGGAAATGGAGGGAACTCAAGGACTGAAATTGATAGAATTTGGGAAGGGGGCTGAAAGAGGCTCGGGAAGGCGCTGTGGGCTCCCCCAAAGGGGTCTAGGGAGAGCACTGAGAGGCTTGGAGGGTAAGAAAATGGGGAGAAGTTGAGGGGCTTAGGAGGGAATAGTTGTAGGTGGGGATACTGGAAGGATCAGGAGGGGATGCTGAGGGGAATCTGGTGTTCCAGTTCCCGAGTTCCCGAGAAGGGGGTCAAAGGGTGATTTCTGCAGAAGGCGGAGTCCAGAGTACAGTTCTGGGTCTCGGAGGACCGCTGTCTGGATTCCGAAGGGGTGGGGGGAAGAAGAGCGTCTGAACCCCCCAGGCCTCCTTGCTGCATCACGGGGGGGGGAGGGGGGGCAGGTCTCTGATGCCCTGGGGATTCTTTCCAGGCGCTGGAGGCGTGGGTCCGGGTTTCCTGGGGAAGTCCTCACCCTGGGCACCGACAGACCTCCTTGGGTGGCTCTCCCTATCCGCGGTGGCGGTCTGGGTCTGCGTCCATGTCGGGATCCGGGAATTGCTGGCAGCCCCGACCCCGACGGAAATCCTGTTTTTGACCGCGAATGCCCGCAGGGGCTGTTTCCATGGTAACACAGGGCAGTGAGGCCAGTTGGCCCTGGGCCGCTGCGGGCTCATGGCTGGCAGCCACCTTCGGTCCCTGCCTTCGTCCCCATTTTTAGTCCTTGGTCCGGGTGTGTTGCACAACGGAGTGAGAGGGTGCCGCTTGGTGTTCAGGGATTTGCTGTCTCAGACACCTGGGCCCTTGACAAGAATGGACCCTTAATTGCTATGTAGACCGCAGGAGAGTTAGGGGGCGTCTCTGGATTCTTGTTTTCCTCTTTGGAACTTTAGGGGAGAAACTAGCCCTCCCCCATGCCGAAGCTATGCCTAGTGGCACATGCCTATAATAATCTCAGCACTCAGAAAACCAAGGTAGGAAGATTGTTGCTAGCTTGAGGCCAACCAGAGCTGCATAAGCAGAAGAAAGACGAGGTGGGGGACGGAGGGGGGGGGCAGAGACTGAAGAGGAGGGAAGTAGAGGAGGGGGGAGGGGAGGGGAGGGGAGAAGGAGGAGAGGAGCTAGGTGAATCTTTATGAGGTCCAGGCCAGCCTGCTCTGCATAGTGAGTTTTTTGCCTTCTCAAAACATGGAGGACTGCAGGATGGTGGTGGCAACCGCCTTTAGTACCAGCACTGAGGAGACAGAGGCAGATGGATCTCTGTGAGTTCGAGGCCAGCCTGGTCTACAAAGCAAGTTCCAGGACAGCCAAGGTTACACAGAGAAATCATGTGTTGAAAAACCAAAACCAAAACCAAAAAAAAAAAAAAAAAGGAGGACCAGAAAGCTTCACTTACAGGGTCTTTGGTACCAGCACACAGTTGGCACCTACTAAATGTCTCTGAATCTGTGGAGGGAGGAGGCCTGCAGGGCTCAGATCTGTACCCCACTCTCCACACCAGATGGCCACTCTACAAGCATGTTGTAGTCTAGAACTTGATGCTATGAGTATCCTTCGGTGGGAAATAAGAGTATCCTGTAATGGGAAAGTGGATAGATTAGGTTAGCAGGAAGGGGCAGAAGTCCAGGGCATCTAGAAATGGCAAAGGAGGTAGCCAAGCTGAGGCTGCAGGGCCAACTCTTGTTCCCCAGTGTGAATGAGGCTGTGAGAGTGTCCCCCCACCCCAGTGGGCTTGAAGCGAATGTGTTCAAGCCTGGGTGCTTACTTGTGGTTATTCTAGGTCTTTCCTGCAGCCCCCTGAGGCTGAAGTGACAAGGAGAGTGACCAATCCTGGCAGGCTGGGTACCCACTGCAGAGCTGAAGAAGGAAGGAGGAGCCCGAGTCCCTGCCACACAGCACGTTAGGCTGGCCCACGGTGGAAAAGGGCAGACGGCCCTCATTCCACTCACAGGACCAAGGGGGGCTTCCCATCTGAGCACACTGGAATTTATACTCAGTCTCTAGCTCCCACTCTTGGCTGGAACCCCAAGTCCCAGGCTAGGTAACCCAAAGATTCTTGTTTCAGAGGCTGATGGGTAATTTCCTGAGATATGTGGAACCACTTTTTCTTTTTTTCTTTCTTTCTTTTTTTTTGGGGGGGGGTTTGAGACAGGGTTTCTCTGTGTAGCTTTGCACCTTTCCTGAATCTAGCTCTGTAGACCAGGCTGGCCTTGAACTCACAGAGATTCGCCTGCCTCTGCCTCCCAAGTGCTGGGATTAAAGGCCTGGACCACCACCGTCTGGCATTCCTTTTTTTTAAAAATGGAATCTCACTATATGGCCTTGAGCTCACAGAGGCCCACCTGCCTCTGCCTCCTAAGTGCTGAGATTAAATGCTTGGGCCACCACATCAGGCCTGCCCCCACCCCCCCAGTCTAAGACAGCGTCTCACTGTGTAACTCTGGCTGGCCTGGAACTCATTATGTAGACCAGGATGGTCTCAAACTCACAAAGATCCACCTGCCTCTGCTTCCTGAGTGCTGGGATTAAAGATTCATACTGCTGTGCCCAGCCAGATAGAACCACTTTTACAAGTGGGGAAAACTCAGTTGATGTCCTAAGAACCATGCGAGGGAAGAGCTAGAACAGTTCAGAGATGTGGCATGTCTAGAATCTGACATGCCAGGACTGGACCAGATGTAGGTCTCAGGAAAGGATGGTGTAAAATGATAGGAAGTTAGTGAGAAGTTGAGGACCTAGTAGGGTATCAGTGCTTAGTGGGAGGACTGTCGGGGAGCATGAGAGTCTTTAGTCAGGGCTCTGAGGCCGGTGGGGGATGGCAGAACCTGCACACCATACACTTGTATTTGCCCCTTGAGCCCAGGTCTGTCCCTAGCCCAAGCTCTGAGAAGAAACCGGAACTCTTGCAGGATGGTGGTTTCCTGCCACTGCCCAAAGTCTTAGTTCCTTTTTGGTGAAGTCCTCAGGGTTTACTCTGCTTGCTCATCCCTCCCACCATCTCTGGGAACTTCTCTTTCTTCTCGGTCCAGGCCAGCCCTGCATCTCTGTCCACCTCCCCCCACCTCAGAGAGACCTTTACAAAGAGACCGAAGGGAATGAAAGTTCCCCACTATGTGGCTGATCAGGCTCAGGGACCTGGCAGCATCTCACCACCAGGAACAACAGGGAGAGAGCTGTCTACTCTCAAAGAGGTGGGCTGGCTTGTCCAGTGCCTCCAGCCAGTCACAGAGGGACAGAACTGGAACCGAAACCTGTCTCTGGTTCTCCTTCATACTTGGAGGAGGTTGGAGAGTCCCAAGTCTACATCATCACCTTGACATGGTTTTAGGAAATATGACCCTTGAGAAAGGATGAGAAGCTCGGGCCTCTTGTGTCTAGGAACACGAATGTGTGGGAGGTAGGCTTCCTGTTGGGTGTTCAGCTGCCATAAGACAGGTTTAGTTGGCCATGGGCCATGTGGGAAGAATGACATTTACCAGCGAGGAACAGCATGGTCCTGCCTGTGCTTTGAAGAACCCAGCCACAATGCCAGGAACAGAACTATGGACTGGATTTCACAGTCATTTGAATCTCCAGTTGGCCGGTGCGACCTCAGGGAAGTCACTTTTCTGGTATATGCAAGAGGCAGATAGACCCAGTGCCCCTGGGGGCTTCTCTGCTGCCGCGGTTCTCAGCCTCAATTGGCCGCTGCACACTGAGCTAGAGCCTCATCTCGTGAAATTCTCACAGCTGCTCTGCACAGAGGGCGCAGGTGAGAAAACGGATGCTCAGATGTGTTGTCTTTTTTCATCCAAGGCTACAGCCGGCTGAAGAGCAGAGCTGGGGGCAGAGCCCTCAATCCCAGCCCTGTGGCAGAAAGATCACAGGTTCAAGGGGAGGGTTAGACAGAGGGATCCTGTATGCCTTGGAGGGAGCGAGGGAGGGAGGCAGGGAGGGAGGGAAGAGGGAAAAAGATAAGAGAGGGAGAGAGAAAGAAGGCGCTTACCACACAGGGGCAGATACTGAAGCGGGCAGCATTGTGGTTCAGGCTTAGACCTTAGTTGTGATACCCATAACCTCCAACCTTGATAGGGCTCTTGAATTGATTCCTTTCAACCAGACTTACTTGGGGCCCAAGGTCAGCTTAGTGATAGAGTGTGTGACTGATGTGTACAAGGTCCTGGGTTCAAATCCTAGCACCAGAACAAAGTTAACTCCCTTATTCATAAACAAACTGAGCCCCTGACTTGCCCAGAATGCTGGTGGCCACTTCTCAAAGAGCCACTGCTCTGTTTCTGATGTTAACAGGCAGCCAAAGAAGACAGGAAAGAGAGACAAGAGGGCCAGGAGATGCGTTGTCTTTCATCCAAGATGGCTCAGAAGTTAATGCTGACAAGCTTGACAATCTCAGTTTGATCCATGGAACACATATGGTGAAAGGAGAGAACAGATTCCCACAAGTTGTTCTCTGACCTACACACACACACACACACACACACACACACACACCAATAAACAAGTATAAAAACAAGAAGGAAGGGGAGAGAGAACAGATCACTTTGGAGCTGTGCTGTAACTAGGATTTTGATGTGTATTATAAGGGCTGGCACACAGTGGGCATTCAAAGAGGTGTGTGTCCACGCTCCTTCAGAGATTGCAGTAGAACAGTACCCAAGGTGGCCAAACTGGTCGGTATTGTCTCACTTCCCAAGTTACTTAACATCGCTGTCCCTCAGTGTCCTAATCCAATAAGGGTTAAAAAGAAAACCTGCCTCAGGAGGTCACTAAAGAGAGCATGTGTAGAAATGTCTTGGCAAGATGCCAGCCAGTCACTGTAAATGTTTAATAAATTAGCACATTTTCCCTAATAGTTACTGCCACCCAGACTTCCGGAGAGTCCAATGACTCCCTGAAGAGTTAGCGCTGGGCATGAAAGCGCAGAGGCAGAGGAGAGACCCCTGGCTGTTTTCACGTCAGGCTTTCAGTGGACAGAGCTACTCCCTCTTCCTGTCTCTGGCTCTCTTCACCTCTGCCTTTGTCTCTGTTACTTCATTTCTTTCTCTATTTCTTCTTCTTTGGTGTGTGCATGTGTGTGCATGTCATGTGTGAGTATGAGTGTGTCTGTACATGCATGTGAAGGCCAGTGGTCAATGCTTAGGTCTTCTTACATTGCTCCCCATTTTTATTTAAGTGTGTTTGCTTGTTTGTTTTGTTTTGTCGAGACAGAGTTTCTCTGTGTAGCCTTGGCTGTCCTCGAACTCCCTCTGTAGACCAGGCTGGATTCGAACTCACAGAGATCCACCTGCCTCTGCCTCCCAAGTGTTGGGATTAAAGGCATGGGTCACTACTTCCCAGTTTAAATTTTTTTAATTCAGAAAAATTTATAGTATATGGGGCTAGAGAGATTGCTCATCGGTTAAGAGCACTGACTGTTTTTCTAGAGGACCTGGGTTCAATTCCCACCATCCATATGGCAGCTCACAAGGGTCTGTAACTCCAGTTCCAGGTGATTTGACAGCCTCACACAGAGATACATGCAGGCAAAACACCAATGCATATTTAAAAATAAATAAATCATTTTTAAAAGTGGTGAAAATATAGTATGTGGATGGGTGTTTTGTCTTGCTTGGATGTTTGTGCAACCTGTGTGTGCCTGGTACCAATGGAAGCCAGAAGAAGATGTTGGATCCCCTGGAATTGGAGTTACAGGTTACAGACAGTCATGAGCCACCATATGGATGGTGGGAATTGAACCCAGATCTCTAGAAAAATAGCCAGTGCTCTTAACCATCTCTCCAGCCCCCCCCCCTTTTTTTTTGAGACAGGATCTGCTACTGAACCTAGCCCTCGACTAACTGGCCATCGAGTCCCAGGGATCATCTCACTTGCCCACACTGAGATTTTAGCTTTTACATGGGTGCTAAGGACTGAACCCAAATCCTCAGCTTGTGTGGCAAGCACTTAGCTAACTGAACCATCTCCCTTGTCTTCCCCAATCCTTCTATCCCCCTTCAGTGTTGGGGCTTGAGTTTACGGCCTCAGGCATGCTAAGCTATAGCCTCAATGCGCTCGCGCTCTCTCTCTCTCTCTCTCTCTCTCTCTCTCTCTCTCTCTCTTTCTCTCCTACTAGAGATCAAATTCTGGAACCCAGGGCCTTATGCTTGCTAAGAAAGCACTCTACATCCTCAGCCCTTGATGTGGGGGCACAAAGTCCTGCTAACTAACCTACATCAGCCTCAATCCTGCTATCTTCCTGCCTCATCCTCTTGAATGCTAGGGTTATGGTGAGTACACTACTACGCTGGTCTCCTGGTACACTTTACCTGGCATTTCTGTCTCTTTGTCTCTGTCTCAGGTTCTCTCTGTTGGCTCACTGCTGCTGACTCAGGGGAACTCATTCTCTGCATCCCTTCTCGGGCCGAGTCATCAGGAAGTTGCTCCAGGAGCTTTAAATCAGCCACAGTGGGAATATTTACACCATGGAAATTAGCAAATGCTACAAATCAGGGCTTGGGATTTTTGTTAATGTTGTCGTTGTTATCCGTCTCTGCCCCCGACCCCGAAAATCAGTTTATGAGCACACCACACTGTCTGTCTCTTCACATCTCCCTAGTTGCCCAGGGTCTTTCTCTGTCCCTGTTTCTCTCAGTCTCTGCCTCTCCCTACTCATCTTTCCACTGGTGCACACGATCACGTTCAGTGTGGTTCCTCCCTACTAGACGGGGCCTTGAACACGGCCTCTGTCACCATGCCTGAGCCCTTCAGTATACTCACACCAGAAAGCCAGGTCCACACAGGACCACAGTCCCCTCAAAATATGGGGGTGACAGAGCCCTGAGGGCTGTCCAATTCTGCCTTCTGGGTACGCTGCCAACCCTGCCAGGACTCACGCCCATAGAGATTCTGTTTGAACCCTCCTCCCTCACCGGCCGGCAGATATAGGAGTTCCCTTGGGGGCGATATGCCCCAGCAATAGGCTCTTGGGTATATTGCAAGTGGCAACATAGTTCCAACTGAGGGCCCCTGGGCTGTGTAAGTTTGTATCCCATAGGGGAGCACTCTGTAGGACTGCGGCTCCAGGGGAGTACTGTGTTTATCCCAGCCAGTCCTACCCAGGTAGTGCGCTAACACATGAATTCAGGAATGGCGACAAGCAATGCCGGCAAGTGGCTCAGCTTCTAGTCTCAAATGATGGGATTTCTCAAGTGTGTGACCTCAGGCAAATAGCTAAACATCTCCATGCCTCAGTTGCTCCATCAATAATAATTATATTTAAAACTGGGTTTGTAGTGAGAGTAAAATGAGGTGGTACAGGCCACGTCTTTAAAGCAGTGGTAGACACACAGTAAGGGTATAATTTTGTATTTTCTTGTGGAGAGGCTGCATGGTGTGTGTATGCACACATGTAGTGTGTGTGCACACATGAACACACGGACAATGGATGAGGCTGTAGGTTGCTGTTTGTATGATACAATCACAGATGCGATGCGTGTGTCTGGAAATGAGTTCAAGTGAACTTGGAGTCTATATGACCTGTGTGTTGCTGAGAAGATACGTATGTCTGAGACTGGTATAAATCTCGTGTGGCTCGGTACAGGTTTGTGGAGCGTCTTTCCGTTTCTGTGAGAGGAACTTCACCCTCAGCTGTAGGCCTTGCTTTCATATTACCCTCTCTCTCCTCTCCTCTTCTTGAAAACCCTTCTGCTAGGTTCTGGGGGGGGACCCTCTCCCCTCCATATCTATCCCCCTCCCTCCCTCCCATACCTGAACCAGCCTGGAATGCTGGGCCCTCTCGGAAATACTGGTCCCTCACTCCCTGGTCGGGGCATGCTGAGGTGAAGATCTCAGTAAAGCCTAGTGAACAGAAGCTGTGTTTGGACAGGCCTCTCGACATAGCTTGCCTCACAGCTCCCCGCGTACATGTTACCCCTTCACCTCAACACACACAGGAAAATGGTTTTGGTGAAGGATGAGAGGAGCCAGGAGGTAGTTTAGGACTCTCAGGTGACTGAACCAGACACCAGCAACCAGACCTATTGGATCCAGGAAGGAAGGCTTCCTGGAAGAGGTGAATGTTCTACCTCACTGGAGGAGAAGAAGGACACCATGGGGTGAACTGGATGGGAACTGTGATCTTCAGGACCCGGTAGAGAAGCCCGGCTGTCCTTAGGCTGGCCCCACCTTACAACAAAGCTGTGTCACATCTTAGGAAATCAACATTCTCCCCAGGCGGTTCCTCTCTGAGTGTTGCAAGGGTGGAGATTTTCGGGGGTGGGGGTGGGGGGTGAGGACCCCTTGCTCAATGACCTTCCTGTGGAGTTGCTCAGAGGACATAGCCACTTGGGAAAGTTTGGCTTGTTCCAGGAGCTCTTCAAGAGACTGTGGTGGTCTCAGCCTTTAACTGGGACCTCTCCCTGATTATGCTCTGTGGATAACTGTCACTTTCATTCTGTGACCAGAGGGGGACATAGGTCTGCTGGGATTTGCCCAGGCTGAGGGCAGAGGCAGGGTTCTAGGGAAAGTTCATTTTTAGGAGACCATAACCGAGGTCCTGTGAGCCAAGCACCATTTGGTAGTGCTCCAGTTTGAAAGATGGGTCTGGATACAGCTATGATGGTGTGAGTGTTCTAACCTGAGAAGCATCCAGACAGACATGTGTGTACATGGGTGTGCACGTATACACATATGTATAGGTACGGATGTGTGTGTGTTATTGTGCACCAGAGCTCATTCGAGAGTGTGATGGTGTGCAGTGATACTGGCAGGGACGTCCCCTCAAGCATGCTGTGGTGCTGTGTGACTGTGCACGGATGTGTGTGTGTGTGTGTGTGTCTTTTCGCCACACCTCAGGTGGAACTGAGTGCAAGAGCTGGCACAGGCAGTGTGTCCTCTGTGGGGTGGATATGCAAGTCTTCCAGGAGTGATGGGGGAGAAAACAAAGGGAGAGGTCATGGTGGGACAGAGCTCAGGCTTCTGGCTTCCTGAAGTGGGTAGGAACTGGGCAGCTGGCTGGCAGAAACCCTGGCAAGGCCTTCTTCATCCTTCATGCTCTTCTGTCTCACCCTCAGGGTTCCTGCACCTTCCAGGGACCATGCATCAGTCCTATTGACCCAGGACTAGGGGCCTGTGGGGTGAGTAGGGTGCGAAGTATGCCGAGGCTTTCAGGGTCAGGGAACAGGGTGGGGTCGCTTTCCTGGGCCCCACAATGCCTGCCTCACAGCCCCCTCCTCCCTACAAGGGCCCTGTTGCTAGGAAACGGATAGAGGAGCCAGAATGAGGCAGCTTGAGAGGCTGGAGGCTGGACTCATGACAGGAAATGGCCTTGATCCCCCTCTGCAGGGAATCTCCAGGTGCAGGCTCAATGCCCTCCCACGTTCACAAACATGTGCTGCTTTGCAGATGTGTATTACAAAACACACACATACACTAGAGAGAGAGAGAGAGGCACAGATACTTCCACACAGAGCTGCATACAGGCACAGTCACATAGACCTGCATGTACACACGTGTACACACACACACACACACAGAGAGTGAGACAGAGAGAGAGAGAGAGAGAGAGAGGCAGGCACATGTACTTCCACACAGAGCTGCGTACAGTCATAGTCACACAGACCTGCATGGACACAGACTCACACACATACAGATGCACACACAATCACTTGCCTACCAAACTCATAGACACGCATACACATAGCCAAATACATGTACAGACATGAACACATTTTTATTTTATTTTTTAGTTGTTTTTTTTTTTTTTTTGGTTTTTTTTTTCGAGACAGAGTTTCTCTGTGTAGCTTTGAGCCTCTCCTGGAGCTCACTCGGTAACCCAGGCTGGCCTCGAACTCATAGAGATCCGCCTGCCTCTGCCTCCCACGTGCTGGGATTAAAGGCGTGCGCCACCACCGCCCGGCTTATTTTTTAGTTTTTAAAGACAGGGTTTCTCTTCATAACTGCCGTGGATGTCCTGGATCTCACTTTGTAGACCAGGCTGGCCTTGAACTCACGGAGATCCGCCTGCCTCTGCCTTCCGAGAGCTAAAGGCGTGCACCACCACGGCCCGGCCACATTGTTTTTTGAGATGAGCTCCCATGTATTCCAGACTCACCTGACACTTGATATGTAGCTAAAAACAGTCTTGAATTTCTGATCTTTCTGCTTCCATCTCCTAAGTACTGGGTGACCGGGAACTGAACCCAAGGCTTCATGCATGCTAGGCAAGCACTCTGTCACCTGAGCTATGTCCCGAGATCAGCGCATTCTTCTCCACACAGAGACAGTCCCCAGGAACTGCATCCACACCCCACAAACACATGTTTAGAGACACACAAAGACTCTAAGGGAAGAAGGAACACCATAAAGGAGTCCCAGAAAGAATGCATCAAAGCAACAGGAGTCAAAAGTGCATAAACTGAGCCCTGCCAGAGACTGGAGAGATGGCTCAGGGGTTAAGAGCACAGACTGCTCTTCCAGAGGACCTGAGTTCAATTCCCAGCTCACAACTGTCTGTAACTCCAAGATCTGACACCCTCACACATACATGCAGGCAAAACACCAATGCATATAAACTAAATATAAATTTAAGAAAGACTGGCCGGGCAGTGGTGGCACATGCCTCTAATGTCAACACTCGGGAGGCAGAGGCAGAGGCAGGTGGATCTCTGTGAGTTCGAGGCCAGCCTGGTCTACAGAGCGAGATCCAGGACAGGCGCCAAAGCTACACAGAGAAATCCTGTCTCGGGGTGGTGGTGGTGGAAAATTTAAGAAAGACTAGGAGGCAGACCAAAGGTGGACCTTACTCCGGAAGACCCCAATTTGTGCAAATGTTTGTGCATGCACACACCTGTGTGTGCTTAGGGTGGTACACCAGCCAGGCCACCCTGAATGAGACCTGTCCCCATCCTGCAGCAGGGTACCTGGAATGGGCTGTGTGTTCTGCAAGAAGGTAGAGCCTGCATCCAAGGAGGATGTTGGCATGGAAGGTGACTTCAGGAACCAAGGGGCTGAAGAACGCTATTACCCTGACCCCACTCAAGGCCACGGCCGGTTGCAGAACTTCTCTCCTCAGCCCACCAGCCCAGCTTTCCTTAATGTTGGCAACATGAGGAGCATCTCAGGTGAGTCTCTAGGGCTGGAGACAGCTGCAGCCTGGGTTCTGGGGAAAACTAAGGGAAGCTGAGATTCCGACTTGTCCTTAGAAGCCTCTAGAATGAATAGGAGATGCAGCCCTATTTTCTAGTTCATAGCAGCTAAGTTAGGAGCCCAGTTTGGGTCTTTTTCTGTTCCCAGTGTTAATTGCAAGCAGCAAAGAGAACCCTTCCATTTGGAAGACTGAGGCAGGATCATCATGAGTTTCGGGGGCTCTGTTTCAAAAGCAACACACACACACACACACACACACACACACACACACACACAGAGGCTTCTATCTTCTTAAGTATCAATTCAGAAGGTGAGACATCTTTTTTTTTTAAGGTTTATTTATTTATTATGTATACAGAGGAGGGCGACCAGATCTCATTACAAATGGTTGTGGGTGCTGGGAATTGAACTCAGAACCTCTGGAAGAGCAGTCATTGCTCTTAACCTCTGAGCCATCTCTCCAGTCCCAAGACATCTTCTTGATGGGGAGAGGAAGAAAGCAACTTAGGAGCTTTCCAGGGTGCTGAGGTTATTTTTCCTGGACCTAATGGGGCAAGCTGTGAAGCCCAAATCAGAAATCCCACTAGTCCCTGAAACTCCTTTGGGAAGCTAGATATTATGATGAACTGGGGAACTGGATTCCACGGGCGCAGCCTCCTTGGTTCCCCACTCTATGTCCTACTCTGCTGAGCAGCTCTGACTCTGCAGGGACTGGAGTGACCACGTTCGTCGCCCTGTATGACTATGAGGCCAGGACAAGGGATGACCTTACCTTTACCAAAGGCGAGAAGTTCCACATCCTGAACAATACGTAAGTGATTGAACTACCTAGCTGAGGGCGTGGCCTGGGCTGTAAGTGACTGAACGGCCTGGGGGGGGCGTGGCCTGGGCTCTAAGTGGACTGCCTAGGGGAGGGCGTGGCCTGGGTCAAGTGACTGGGCTGCCTATCTGAAGGCGAGGCCTGGGCTGTAAGTGACTGGGCTGCCTGGGGGCGTGGCCTGGGTTGTAAGTGACAGGGCTGCCTAAGGGGGCGTGGCCTGGGCTGTAAGTGATTGGGCTGCCTAGCTGAGGGTGTAGCTTGGGCTGGGAGCAAGTCCCAGAGAGGAGTAGTAACCTCTGACCTCTGTCTAGAAAGCTCCAGCTTGGGGTGGGGTGGGGGGAGACACACATATACATGCCAATAAAAGTCCTGGATGAGGGCTGGAGTGTAACTCACGGTAGAGGACTTGCCTTGCCTATGGGTCTTGGGTTCCATCCAAAGCACTGCAAACAAATGATAATGACAAGGAAACACTGATTGCTCCCTACCATGCAGGGAAGGGAAGGTGAAGGACTTGGGATACAAGCAGAATACTGAACTTGGTTCCCAGGGTAGTGGTGATTGAGGAAGGCTTCCTAGAGATTTTTAAACGGAGACTAGAAAAATAAGTAGACAATGAAGGAAGGTGTGAGGGAGAGGGAATAAGACTAAACGATTGTTTCTAGAATGCACCAAATCATAATGAAGGAGGCTCAAGGCCGGGAGGGTAACTCAGCTGGTAAGTGGTGCCTGCCCCCAAGCCTGACCTCGGGAGTTTGACCCCTAGACCCCCCCACATGGTGGAAGGAGAAAATTGGCTCCTGTAAGTTGTCTTTTGGCCTCCACACACATGTCTCCACACACACTAAATACATGCAAAAACTAACTTTAAAAAAAAGAGGCTGGGTGATTTTGGCACACGCCTTTAATCCCAGCACTAGGGAGGCAGGGGCAGATGAATCTGAGTTCGAGGGCAGCCTGGTCTCCAGAGCAAGTTCCAGGACAGCCAGAAAAAAGGGAAGGAAGGAAGGAAGGAAGGGAGGGAAGGACAGGAGGGAGGGTGAGCAGCAGGGCTGGAAGTGTGGCTCAGTGACAGAGTGTGGGAACACGTAAATATTTGTCAAAGGAGGAATGAAACCACGTCCAAGAACAATCCAGGAACAAAATGCACCAAGGTAAAAGGCCCTCTGCCTTTTTCTCCTGGAGCCTCGCTCACAGTCCCCAAAGCATTGTTCACCATGCGTCATCCCTTTGACCGCGTTCCCGACTGTAGAGCGAGACTTCAGGTTTGATTCCCAGTGAAGAGGAGGAGGAGGAGGAGGAATACAGTTTAGAAGAGAAAGCAGAAGTTGGGGGCGTAGGCAGGTCAGAATCCAGAGGCCTTCAAAGTTCTGTTGTAAAGCCTGAATTTTATCCGGAAGGAAATCTGTAGCCATGGGGAGTTCCCAGTAGGGAGGGAATCTGGTCAGCTCCACTGTAGCCGCTCAATGGAGGAGCCAGAGGAAGAAGCCTGGGAATCCTCAAACAGTCCTTTTCCGGGTGAGAACAGCGAGGGCAGCTGCAGTGGATGGAAGACGGTGGGCGGGCGGACTAACGCTCTCTGAGTGGGGAGGGGTCGGAGGTGAGGAGTGGCAGAGTCACTCTGCAGCTGATGTGGCTCGGCCTGGACCCCTGCTGACTACCCGTGTTCTGTGTCTACAGTGAAGGTGACTGGTGGGAGGCTCGGTCCCTGAGCTCCGGACACACTGGCTACATTCCCAGCAACTACGTGGCTCCTGTGGATTCCATCCAGGCTGAAGAGTGAGTGAGTGGGGTTGGGCCAGCCCTGTAGAGAAAACCCTACTGTCTAACTTCCAAGGCCATCTCTTAGGAAGTGCCTGCCTCGCTCTGAGCCTGTCTCCTCATTTACAACGTTATAAGGTAGAGTCAAAAGAAGATGACAGCCCGCTGTGGTGGCGCACGCCTTTAATCCCAGCACTTGGGAGACAGAGGCAGGATCTCTGTGAGTTCTAGGCTAGCCTGGTCTACAAAGTGAGTTCCGGGACCAGGACAGCCAGGGCTACTAGAGAAACCCTGTCTTGAAAAAAAAAAAAAAAAAAAAAAAACGAAGCGGAAGATGTCGATGATTATGGTAACCGTAGATAACGCCGGACAGCAGGTGCTGTGTTCTGTAACTGAAGGGTTTCTGTGTGATCAAGTTAGAAACGCTATTGTTTATTTTACAAATGAGGAAGCTGACCAGGTGTGGAGATGCACATCTTTAATCCTAGCACGTGGGAGGGAGAGGCAGGTGGATCTCTCTGAGTTTGAGGTTAGCCTAGCTTACACAGTGAGTTCCAGGCCAGCTACATAGTGAGACTTTGTCTCAATTTTTTAAAAAAATGGGGAAGTTGAGATATAGAGAGAATGACTATCCTGTCCAAGTTTTCATAGCTGGTAAGGTGTGGAGCTGGTGTGTGAACCCAGGTAGACACACACCATGTGCCACCCAGTATATACCTTGCCTATGTGTAACAGTAACATTGTGTCAAAATTTACCTGTCTGTCTGTCTGTCTATCTATCTATCTACCTACCTACCTACCTACCTATCTATCTATCTATTTTAGCAGAGAGAGTGTAGATTTAAAGGAAAAGTCAAAGAACTTCTGAGAGTAGGAAGTATGCCCAGGGATGCCTACCCATGAGCTTTCAAACCTATAAGGGGTAGAAACTAGAGAGATGGCCCTGTGGTCAACAGTGATTACTGTCCTTCCAGGGTCTGGAGTTTGGTCCCCAGCACCCAAGACAGGCAGCTCACAAACATCGATAACTAGAACTCAGGGGATCTATACACACACACACACACACACACACACACACACACACACACACACACTCACGAGTGCATGCCCAGCAAATACTCACACAGACATACACATACATACACATAATAATAAAATAATAATAATAGGTTTTTTAGAACCTAAAAAGTGGAATGGGGCGCTGGGGATGTATGAACCTCACTCGGTAGAGTGTCTGGAGTGTTTGTCTAGCAGGCATGAGGCCTTGGATCTGATTTCCCAGCACCCTACAAAAAGTCAACCGTGATGGCACTTGTCTATAACCCCAGACTTTGGGAAGTAAAGTCAGGAGAATCAGAAGTTCAAGGTCATCCTTGATGTAGTAAGTTTGAGGCCAGCCTGTAAGAAATGAGATCCTGTCTCAAACAAAACAAATAACCCACAAAACCAAAGCAAAACAGGATCGGAGAGACGGCTCAGCAGTTAAGAGCACTGGACCCAGATTCAATTTCCAGCATCCACATGGTGACTTACAACTGTAACTTCAGTACCAGGAGACCTGACACCCTCTTTTGGCCTCTGCAGGCACCAGGCATATATGTGGTGTATGGACATACATGCAGGCAAAATACTCATACACATAAAGTTAAATTAAGTCTAAAAAAAAAAGCTGGTAGAACTGGAGGTATAGTTCAGTGGCAGAGTACATATTTAGTATGAAAAAGGCTTGCAAGGGAACAATACTTACAGTTAATTTTATTAAGTAGACAGAGAGGGGCTGGAGTGTAGCTTAACATGTGTAAGGCCCCAGATTCCATCTTCAGTCTTCTCCCCCTTTCCCCCCCAAAAAAAAGCTGTGCTTGGGATGTGTCCCATACACTTGTGAGAAAAAATGACGGAAAAGACTTTGAAGAACTAGGCTGTGCATGGTGGCACATGCCTGTAATCCCAGCATTTGTAGTGAATTTGAGGATAGCCTGGGCTACTTGAGACTCTATCTCCAAAAGACCCAATCCAAAACCAGAATGGGAGTCCTCAGGACTTGGAGATTGGTTTGTAGTTGGACTGTGGGGAGTGAGAGGAATTTGGGGATGATCCAGTATCTTTTGAAGAAGCAAATTAAGTGTGGTGCCAGTTGCTAAAATGGGGGGCACAGGGGCAGGTAGAGATACAGGTGAGTTCCATAGGGGTGGAAGAAGCTGCCAGAAGCTAGACCAGGCTGTGCTGTGCATGAGATGTGTCTGACCCCAGAGGAAGGGGCACCTGCTCCTAATTGTCACGAGACTGTCATTGTTGTCTGTAGCCCCGGCAGATGGCGTACCTGTGCTGGTGGAACTGGGACTCAGCTGAGTAGACAATTAAAGCTGCTCAGTAGGATGAGGGGCAAGGAGAGAGAGAGAGAGAGGTCCCAGCACCTGGCTCTGGGGGTGACACCTTGGAGAAGAAAGAGCCCCTGGAGAAGTGAGGAAATCAGGCCAGGCCAATGCAGAACATCCAGGACTGGAGGGAAAATTCCTGAAAACCGGAGAGGGCTGTCTGAGGCCACCCTCGTCCTTGGCAATGGGATGACCTTCATAAGGAATCTTGTCTCGTGGGGAGTAAAAGCAGGGCCTGACAGCAGAGTCCAGGAAGGAGGAAGAGAGTAGAAGCGGAGGAAGAATTGACCCAAGAGGGGACAATGTGGGTCTAAGTGAAGGCAAGGTGAGAAGCCGGGGCCACAGTGCAGACGATGCCTTAGCAGGTAAAGGCCCTGGCTGATGACCTGCGTTTCATCTCCAGAACCCACATGGTGAAAGGAAAAAGCCAGCGTGTGCAGATTTTCCTCTGACTTTCATTCCTTTGTTATAGCATTCATGCATACGTGTGCACATGCATATGCACACACAAAATAAATACATAAAACACAATACATTTTTTTTTTAAAATAGGGGGCTATAGCGATGGTTCAGCAGGTAAGAGCACCTGCTACTCTTCCAGAAGACCAGGGTTCGATTCCCAGCACCCACATGATGACTCACAACCCTCATTAACTCCAGTTCTAGGGATTCTGATGCCCCCTTCTGGCCTCCATGGATACTTGCACTTACATGCGTGTGCACACACAGTAATTCAAAATAAATAACATAAATTTAAAACATAACAACAACATGGACTCAGAGCTTCCCCCTAGGAAGGAAGAAGGTATATGTGTTTAGAGTTTACAGATGGACAGTTTCAGGGCGTTGTTCATGGGGTGAGGTGGGGCTTCTTGAGCAGAGGGACATGGGCAAGTCCAGAGCATAAGTGGGATGAGGCCATGTGGAGAGGGTGTCAGGAAGCATGAAGGAAGGAGGGGTAATGATGCCAAGGTCCAGGGGTTGGGGTACATGCTGTGTCCATGGCTTGAGCAGCATGCTAAAGTCTAACGTGCTCAAAGCACCTCGTGATTAAGAGCACAGGCCTAGAGTAGACAACTTGGGTTCCTGTTTTGGAGTCACAGTATGGCCTCGGGCAAGTTGCTTAACCACTAAGTAGTTAGTTGTATTTAGTTTAGTTTCCTCATCTGTCTTAGGAGTTTCACCATGGCACCTCCCTCCGAACATTATTAGTGGGCACATTTATGTGCAGGGTCCATCTACACAAAAAGAGTGCCCAGCCTATTAAGGTTTGTTTTTTGTTTTGTTTTTTGAGACAGGGTTTCTCTGTGTAGTTTTGGTGCCTGTCCTGGAACTCACTCTGTAGACCAGGCTGGCCTCAAACTCACAGAGATTCGCCTGGCTCTGCCTCCCGAGTGCTGGGATTAAAGGTGCACCACCACTGCCTGGCTGAGGTTTGGTTTTTAGTTTGAAGCAGGTCTCATTACGTAGCTTGGGCTGCATCACACTCAGGATGTCTTCCTCCTTGGTGCTGACTTACTTTGTGGACCCTTAAGGAAGTTACTAATGCCGTGACTGTGGGTGGAGGGGGCTTTGGAAAACTCCGGCAATGAGTGTGCCCCCGAGTCCTTCACTTCTCCTTGCTGTCTGCCCTCCTAGGCACACCATTTGCCAAGGGCTCTTCCTGTCTCCCAGATTTGCCTAGTACGGAGGTACAGACTGACCATGCCAGCGTTCTCAGATGTTCCCATCTCCCTTGGTTTGAAACTTTCTATTGAGCCCACGTGGCCCAGTCACTTTAGCAATCGGGTGAGATCACAACGGAGTCACCACGGAGTCTTTCACAGCATGTGTGGTCACTTCAGCCCCCCACCCCACCCCCGGGTACTTGCACAGTTGGGTCGGGTCTACAGTTCAGTCACAGAAAACATCAATGAGGGAAAGAATGTGGGGCTAGGGTGGAGTAGGGGTCTGGATGATCATCTGTGTGATGGGAAAGAACTAGGGTGGGTGAGGACGTTAGGCAGTCCACATCAGCTAGCCTGTGGGGAAGTCAGTTCCCTTCTGAGCCTCGAGTTCCTCCTTTGTACAATGCCTGGTGAAGAGTTCTAGGGAGATGAGTTAAGGGCCCTCTGGCGATGACCATAAGGTCATTGAGGACTGGGTTCTACCAACTTGATTGTTTGTTTGAGACAGGGTCTCGCTAGGTAGCCTTGGCTGGTTTAGAATATCTGCCTGCCCGTGCCTCCCGAGTGCTGGGATTACACACTTTTTTTTTTTTTAAAGGTAGGGTCTCACTATGTAGCCCTGGCTGGCCTAGAACTTGCTATGTTGTAATTTTAATTCAAGAGATACCAGTGGGAAGAAAGGAGAATCCTGGTCTTTTTAGGCATCTACTATATGTGCCAGGCACTTTTCCATTTCCCTTCTCTGTGATCCTTATACCATAATGCAAATTATAACAGCCCATTTCTCAGGTAAGGAAACTGAGGCTTGTAAGGTGACTTCCCAGGAAGATGAACTGGGGTTTGAAGAGAATGTGCTTGATTCTATCTGCCTTTCCTAACAGGTGGTACTTTGGGAAGATCAGTAGGAAGGATGCAGAGAGGCAGCTTCTCTCAGCTGGTAACCCTCAGGGGGCCTTTCTCATTCGGGAGAGTGAAACAACCAAAGGTACGTTGGTACTCCACGCCATCAGCCATCAGGGTCAGTGGGGCAGTACTTGGGTCAGGGCTAAGGGGCAGAGCTGAAGTGGGCTCTGGGAATTGCCCTTGGGACCTCTTCCTGCTCTTAGTCCGAGGACTAAGTGACCCTTCCCACACAGGTGCCTACTCCCTGTCCATCCGTGACTGGGACCAGAACAGAGGTGATCACGTAAAGCATTATAAGATCCGAAAGCTGGACACAGGTGGCTACTACATCACCACGCGGGCCCAGTTCGAATCCGTGCAGGACCTGGTGCGGCACTACATGGGTGAGCCGCTCAACGTGACCAAGTGTCACGTCTAGACTGACACCTAGAGAAGGAAGTGCTCTCCCAAAGCAGTACTGGCTGGGCCAAGTGTGCACGTCTCCAGGCCAGGATTGTGCTCTGTGTGGATTCTGAGGAATCTGAGGCCCCAAGTGGTGGTGACGAAAAGGCAGTGCACCCTAATGTTCCAATAGGGCCAGTTCCTTGCTTCCAGACCTAAGCCAGTGGGAATTTAAAGCAACAACAACAACAACAACTTACGATTTATTTATTTGGGGGGAGGGGTTCATGAATGCATGCATGCCAGAGAGTGGGTGTGGAGGGCACAGGACAACTTGTGGAACTTGGTTCTCTTCTTCAGTCAAGTGGGTCCTGGGGATGAAACTCAGGTCATCAGGTTTGGCTGCAGACACTTGTCTGATGAGCCATCTTGTTGGCTCCAGTCTATGGAAACTTGGTGGGGACTTTGTTGTTCTCTCTCTCTCTCTCTCTCTCTCTCTCTCTCCCCCTCCCTCCCCTGTGTGAAGTCAGAGGACAACTTGAGGAAGTCAGCCCTTTCCTTCCACCATAAATATGGTCTCAGAGATCAAACTTGGGTGACAGGCTTGCTGGCAGACACCTTTACCGGCTGAGCTCCCTCGCTGACCCTGTTATATTTACTAGGCAGTCACCGTCATAGGCTCTAAGCCAGTGGTTTTCGACCTTCCTAATGCTGGGACCCTTTAACACAGGTCCTCATGTTGTGGTGACCCCCAACCATAAAATTGTTTCCGTGGCTACTTCATAACCTGTCATTTTGCTACTGTTGTGAATCGGTAATGTAAATGTCCGATACAGATACACAACTCCTGAGAAAGGGTCACTCAACCCCTCCCCCGAAGGGGTTGCGACCCACAGGTTGAGAACTGCTGCTCTAAGCAGCGGGCTGTAGAAGCTGCTCTGAACTTTGAGGGGAACCTCTGGTTGGTGGGTGCTACTTGGATGCCAGGGACAAGGCAGAAGGAGAGGTCCCCTGGTCTGCTGTGGCCACTGCCCAGGCAGCGACAATGGCCACATGGAATCAGTGACAGCACAGAGAAGCAGAAGCCAGTGATTCTGAACTGACCAGGAGGCAGCATGGACCTGACCAGATGGAGGCCTGGTTGTGGGATTCAGCAATGGTGCTCAACCCAGGTCTAAAACCCACGTTTGGAGCCCAGGCAATATCATTGCTTGTTTCTATGACTGGTTTGTCCCAGGGAAAGGTCCATGGCAGGAATGGGCTGCATGTCCACTGTTTTGCCTCAGAACCTTACCTCCATCTTCACCTGTCAGAACCAGTTCTTATCCTTGACGGCCTTGCCAGAGGCCACCTACTAGGAATAGCCATGAAGTTCCCACAGGGATCATCTCCTTCTGTATGCTGTTCTCTTCCTTAGGCACCAACAAGACTGCCTACTCAGAGGCCTGAATCACCTTCTCTCCCAATGTGACCTAAACTATGAAGCTTTACTTTAAAAACATTTTTTTTTGTTTTTTAAATCCTGCCTTATGAAGGATTTAAAACTGTAAACCAATGACTTTTGTTTCTTTGGATTTTTTTTTTTTGTTGTTGTTGTTGTTTTAAACACTGTAGCCTAGGCTGACACCAAACTCATTACAATCCTCCTTCCTCAACCTACTGAGTGCTGGAATTACAGTCACGAACCACCACGTTCCACTAGGGCCTGGTTATTTATAGCTATGCTTGAGGTCTGATGCTGGGTTGTGTTAGGATTTCGGGGTGAGTATCATAGCCTCCATCTGTGACCCCTTCCATCTGCCCTTCTTCCAGAAGTGAATGATGGTCTGTGCTACTTGCTTACGGCACCCTGTGCCACCATGAAGCCCCAGACGCTGGGCCTGGCCAAGGATGCCTGGGAGATCGACCGTAGCTCCATAACGCTTGAACGAAGGCTGGGCACCGGCTGCTTTGGAGATGTGTGGCTGGGTAGGAAGGTCTCAGGAGCCCGGGGCTGGGGGCTGGGACGAGGGGCAGGGCTGGCAGAGAGCCAGGCTTGACGAAATGCGGCCGCTGAGCAGGCACGTGGAACTGCAGCACAAAGGTGGCCGTGAAGACCCTGAAGCCCGGCACCATGTCTCCTAAGGCCTTCCTGGAGGAGGCACAGATCATGAAGCTGCTGAGGCACGACAAGCTGGTGCAGCTGTACGCGGTGGTGTCGGAGGAACCCATTTATATTGTGACAGAGTTTATGAGCCACGGTGAGTAGCTGAGTAGGAGGCGTGGGTGGGTGGGGCCCGGGCCACCACCTGTGAAGGTACTAGAAACAATTAGGTATTATTTCCAGCGAGAGACTGGGATGCACAAATCCTCCTGAGGGCTAACGGGGGGTCAGGAGGCGGGGTCTTCTCTTGCTTGAAGGTTAGCCCACTAACGGATCCCTGTGAGCAAACCGGAGCAGGATCTGGGATAAGGGAGGAACTGGGGAGAAGTCTAAATGGGGCGTGTCCAGGGGTTTGGAGGTGGAGACAGAACCAGAGGGTTGATCTAGGTGAGAAAGCAGGAAGGGTGGCCGATCGAGGCTAGATTAGCAGGACAGGGGCAAGACCAAAATAGAGAAGGCACGTTGGGAGTAGGGACCTGCTGCTGATTTCTGGCTGCTTCTCCCTAGGTAGCTTGCTGGATTTTCTAAAGGATCGAGGAGGCCAGAACTTGAGGCTGCCCCATCTAGTGGACATGGCCGCCCAGGTAAACTAGGCCAGCAGGCTTCATCTCTCTGACCTCTTAGCCAATTATCCTCTCAGAAACCCCATGTGCCTTCACACACCTAAAACTACGGCACCTCAAGGCACCTCGCCCGCCTTATGACGCTTGAGGCAGGAAGATGCTGTTGAATCTCCCCATGTGCCCTGGGCTGGGGCGGGTTGGGGGAAGGGTTCCGTCACGACTCCCACACACCCCTCAGGTCCAATCATGGTGTGGTGAGTCCCTGTTGCTCCTGCCTCTCACTTCCTTCCCTCCCCCTCCTAGGTAGCTGAGGGCATGGCCTACATGGAGCGCATGAACTACATCCACCGAGACCTGAGAGCAGCCAACATCCTGGTGGGGGAGCAGTTAGTTTGCAAGATCGCGGACTTCGGGCTGGCTCGCCTCATAGAGGATAATGAATACAACCCCCGCCAAGGTGACCAGCCTCACCCTACCTCCCTAGAGATCAAATGCTCGAAGGGGTTGTCATGTACCCCACTTAGTCAGAAACCCTTCCCCGCCCCTGATGATCCCAGACACCCCCATCCTGATGTAAATCAGATGTGATTCTGAGTTCCTATCCCAGTTCAAGCATTTGCTACCACGCGTCTTGAGTTCCCTAATTTCTGTGGTTTTGCCATTTCTGATCAAATGTTGTCATACTTAGACAACAGTAAATCAGTAAGTATTTACCAGCTACTGACTAAGTCCCAGTCCCTTTTATAATTCTTAAACAGAAGACAATAGAGTATCATAGCGCCAGGTCTGTAGCCAGCACGCCTCGTGTGGCTCCCAGACCCTTGTTGGTTGTGTGAGCTGAACAAAGAACTTATTCGGCCTCTTCTTTTCCTCACTGGTAAGAAGAGGTCTGTGGCAGAGGGCTCAATGTGTTAACAACGCAGGCAGATTGCCTAAAACAGTACCGGGCCTGGAGGGTGGGGTGGGGTGGATATAACTTGGTGCTTAGTGGGAAGTAAGGCTGAATTTGCTCCCAATACCATAAAACCCAAACCAAGACAAACAAAACTGGGCCCAGAACTTAGTAAAGGCTACAGACATTCTAATGTCTTGTCATGAGAAGCGTAGTCCCACGTGGAAGTGTCCAGCACTGCACTGGACACACAGTAGGGGCTGACCACGTGGACAGCAGGTCTTTTCTGCTGCGCACAGAGACTTCTATGCTCAGGGTCCCCAAGATGCCTAACCCTAAAGTCCTCATTCTCTTAATCTAGCAGTTTTCATGGACCCCCCCTCCCCCACCTCATAACCTTCCTTGCCTTCTTCCCCAATCTCTCCAGGGACCAAGTTCCCCATCAAGTGGACAGCCCCAGAGGCTGCCCTCTTTGGCAGATTCACTGTCAAGTCGGATGTGTGGTCCTTTGGGATTCTGCTCACTGAACTGATCACCAAGGGCCGAGTTCCTTACCCAGGTGAGCTGGGGGCTGAGGGTCTGGTCACGGGGAAGGGCCTTCTCCACCCCCGCTCTTGCGCTGGCTGACAGAGCTCCACCTCTTAGGCATGAACAACCGGGAAGTATTGGAGCAAGTAGAGCATGGCTACCACATGCCGTGCCCTCCAGGCTGCCCAGCATCCCTGTATGAAGTCATGGAGCAGACCTGGCGTCTGGATCCGGAGGAGAGGCCCACCTTTGAGTACCTGCAGTCTTTCCTGGAAGACTATTTTATCTCCACAGAACCACAGTACCAGCCTGGAGACCAGACATAGCCTGGCTGGACATCAGTGACCCTCTGGGAGCATCTTCTTGCCCTCGCCAACCCCCAGGGTTCTCTAAGTCCCAGTGCCTCCAGACTTGGAATCCTGTGGAATCCGAGAAGGCCAGATGCTCTGAAGCCATTTTACAGATGGGGCAAATGGAGGCTAGGCACTCATCTCTTACCTTCTCTGACCCCAAGCAATCTGTCTTCCCTTCCTACCTATGCCCCACACAAAAAATCTCGGGCACCCCACTCATTTTACAGATGGAGTGAGTGGATGCTCAGAACTCATCTCTCACACACTCTGACCCCAGGCACCATTTTTCCTGTCCCACCAGGCTCCTCCATGCTGTTAGCCTCTTTCTTCCGTCTCCTAAAAATACTCACACTTTGTCTAGTTATTTATAAAATTGTATTTCCCTTCCTTCACTTATCTCTCATTCCTGCTTTCCTACCTCCTGTCAGCCGGCTCCAGTCCAGGCCCTAAGAATTTAATTACTGCTCCTGGTTCTCTTGGATTTCTCCAGGTTCCAAGGGCAGGGAACATCTTTGCTTGACTGTCTTCCTGCAGACTGGATGGTCTGGTCCAGGCCCAGGTCTGAGGGAGAGAGCTGTGAAGGCTCACCACCTCTCTGTGTAATGTGTTTATTCATTATGTAAGTCAGAACAATGATGATGTGAACTTTGAGTCATGAAAATTCCCTGAGCCATCTTTGGGGAGGGATGGTACTCCACAGGAGGTAAACAGGATAGATTTGGCTATTGAGGGGCAGGTGGTAAGGAGTTCCCTTTTGCCTACTAAGTTCAAGGTACCCAGTGCATGGAGTTTCAGAATACCCCAAAGTCCCACTGATCATCCACAGGTCAGTTTACCATGAGCTGAGAAACACAGAAAACAGACGATTGGAAGTAGATGAATGTGGCTTTGAATCTGTGTACAACTAATTCCTTATCTGATGTCAGCCAATTTCCCGCCCATCACAGGCACATTGGGATATTGTCTTAGTTAGGTTTTGGGTTTTTTTGTTTTTTTTTTCAAGACAGGGTTTCTCTGTGTAGTTTTGGTGCCTGTCATGTGTCTCGCTCTGTAGACCAGGCTGGCCTCAACGAACTCACAGAGATCCACCTGGCTCTGCCTCCTGAGTGATGGGATTAAAGGCCTGCGCCACCACTGCCCAGCTTAGTTAAAGTTTTTATTGCTGTGAAGAGACATCATGACCACAACTCTTACAAATAAAAACATTTAATTGGGGTAGCTTGCTTACAGTTTCAGAGGTTTAGTCTGTTATCACCATGGCAGGGAGCATGGTGGCATGCAGGCAGATGTGGTGCTGGAGCAGTAGCTGAGAGTCCTACATCTTGCAGGCAACCGGAAGTCGACTGAGACACCGGGCAGTATCCTGAGCATAGGAAACCTCAAAGCCTGCCCCCACGATGACAAATTTCCTCCAACAAAGCCACACCTTCTAATAGTGCCATTCCCTGTGAAATTACGGGGGCCAGTTACATTCAAACCACCACAGACAGTCTTAGGTTTCCCACAGCAGAGGCATGGAGAAGAATACAACAGACCCTCTGTAGCTGTCAGGTTCTCCAAAACAGGGCATGGGAGGAGGGAAGAGACCTAGCTTATGGGACCTCACTGGAGGAGTTCTTCCCCAACCCAGAGAGCTTTTGGAGACTTTTGAAAGTATCTTTATTTATTATAGTGACTGGGAGGGCCTATTAGCTGGGATCAGGGATAGTAAACAATCTTTTTTTTTTTTTTTTTGAGACAGGGTTTCAGATAGAGTAAATGGATTCAAATGGAATAAAAACAGGCTTCATTGTGTAGCCCTGGCTGTCCTGGAACTTGCTCTGTAGACCAGGCTGGCCTTGAACTCAAAGATCTGCCTGCCTCTGCCTCCTAAGTGCTGGGATTAAAAATGTGAGCCACCACCGCCTGGCTATAATCTCTAATGCACTTAGGCAATAGCAAAGAATGGCCCCACCTCTTAAGTCCTCCTCGGAGAACCCGGCAGCTGAATGCCTCTATTTGGAAACCAGGAGAGCAGGAACTATGGATTCCCACCTCTCTCATCAGGCAATCAGACTGGCCCTCTGACTTACTAGTAGGGTAGGGGAGAAAAGAGTCCAGGAGTTGGGAGCCACTGCTGTACTAGACAATTACTAAGAGTTGACTCTGATGGACCCTTCACTGAGCAGGACCCTGGGCACATAAAAACACATTAGTCCCAGCACATGGGAGGCAGAAGCAAGCAGATGTCCATGTTTGAGGCCAGCCTAGTCTACATAGAGAGTTCCAGGACAGTCAGGGATACATAGTGAGACCCTGCCACAAACAAACAAAGAAACATGCCTGCTGAAAATCAAATGTGTTTGCCTCGATTCCCCCAATGTAATCTAACGCTGAGACTGTTTTCTATGATTAGTTCCACTGGATAAGAAAACCGAGGCCCAGGGTTACATGATATTCCTGGATCACTTGTTGTACGTGGCAGAGCTGATCTTACACAAAGCCCTCTTCACTAGACTGTATTACCACTGGGCTTTCGAAAGAGTGTGTATCCTCTGTGTGTGTGTGTGTGTGTGTGTGTGTGTGTGTGTGTGTTCTAGCTATTGGCAGAAAGATTCCCTAGAAACTCCTGCTAAGCTGGGGGTCTAAAGGAAAGGGGGCAAGGTGGCATTAACTGAGAGTGACCAAGTCTGTGTTGAGGTTGTTGAATGGAATCAAACAATGGAGAGAATCCAGGTGGCTGCTCAGAGACATTGTCACAGGATGGTAGCCTTAGCTCTACAGACAAACTCTCAGGTACCAAGGCTTCTTGAGGCCACAGTCTCCTAATCAACCGAATTCACAGGAGCCCCACGTACAAGCCAGAAGGTAGCATTTCTTTCTTCCGGCCATGGAGTAAACAGTTAAGAACACAGGTCTGGAGCTGTACTTCCTGCTGTGACCTCTGCCTCTCCCACTTGCTGGCTATGGGGTTCTATGCAAGTTTTTAATTCCCTTAAGCCGTAAAATGTTGAATACAAGTCGGCTGCCGGTCACTGTCATTTACAGAATGTTAACTCCATGCCAGGTGCCCTGCTAAGGGCAGGCTGACATTTCAAGCCCGCATAACCTAGGAAAACAGGAGGCTGTTCTAATAAACTGAGGCACTGTGAGGTAAACCATACCCCCCACCCACGTTGGAGACAGGCTTTCTCTACGGTGCCAGGTTTCTCATAAGCATATACCATCATGCCCTGCCTAAATCAAATTGTTGAAGGTGTCCAGCACATAAGCCGTGGATCAGGGGCTGAGACCAAGTCTCTGGCCCCAGATTTAGTGCTCAGCCTCCACAGCCCTTTCCTGGAACCAGGATATTCTTGTCTGCCTCCTGGGGCTCTGCCTGCTGCCTGCTGCCTGTGTGGTTTCGGTAAAGGCCCAGCAGTGCGGTGAACCATCTGGAGTTCGCCAGGCCCCTTGCTGCTCTTCAGCAGACCAGAGCTTCCCTGTGTCTCCAGGTTCCCCATCATTCCCTCCAGAGCAGCTGGATGAACCTCCTCGGCACCCCCATTTTAGTACCGCCTTCTGTTCCCTCCAGATAGAGCACAATGCAATTGATTAGCCCATTGCTCTCGCCATTTCAATCACATCCTCTCGCCCTGCCTCCCTGAGATTACAGGGGGGTCACCTTGATTGCAGCTTGCACCGTTCACAAAACTCTTCAGTCGTTTACAAAACCATCTCTCGCCTCATTCACTCCCCCACCTGGCTCTTCTCCTCCGTGATGTGTGGATTTTACTGGCTTAAGACTTAAGGAGGGCAATTTTATTTCCAAGTTCATGCTGGGGGAGGGCACCTAATTGACTGATGCGGGGTGTTTCACTTGCACAGTCTAATTTGATCCTTGCCACGAGGCTCTGCAGCAATGTGAGATTATAAGCATTTAAAAAAAAAAAATGAAGGCTCTGACCCTCACCCAAGGTCATACAGGGAAACGATGGAGTCCGGTTTGAACTTGTGCATCCCACTATCACATTCCTTTGATAGAGCTGCATGACAAAATCTAATACTGACCCAGGGAGGATATGGGTGTAGATATGGACCCAGAGTGTCGCCATACACACTGCCGATTGCCCTCTATTGGGACTAGAGAAATGGCTCAGTGGTTAAGAGTGCTTGCTGCTCTTGCGGAGGTCCTGGGTTCAATACCCAGCACCCATATCTGGAGGCCCACAGCTGACTGGAGCTCCAGTTTCAGGGGATTCAATGTCCTCTGGCACCTGCTCTCACATGTGAACATTAACTCATGCAGGTGTACGTATATACACATAAGTAAAAATAATAAATAAATAATAAATAAATAAAAGCCCCAACCTAGCCATTTGTTAATTTTCTATACACCTGTTTTTGTGCTGTTTTGTTTGTAGTTTTTGATGGGTTTAGTTCGTTCTCTCTTTGCTGTTGCTGGTTTTGAGATGGACATGGTCTATGTAGTCCAAGCTGGCCTTTAACTCAAAATCTCCCTGTTGCTGCTTCTCGAGGGCTGGGATTACAGGCATCTGCCACCCTATTGGACTATTTTGCATTCATTTAGTGTTCTCTCCATTAGGCTGGTCTTGTCCAGGAAGCAAGACAGCAAACAATTTCAGCACATAGCAGCAAGGCCAGTGTAGATGCCCGGGGAGATTTCATGGAGTATGTGAAATAAATCGGCCAGATGAAATAACAGAGTGAGGTGATCCTGTGCAAAGGCCCAGAGGCACGGCAGAGGGAGGCTCATTCGGGCAAACACAAACAACTACACATGAGATGGTTGAGGGTGTAGATGACGTGAGCAGAGTACCGGATGGCAGGTCAGAACAGGAGAAGCAGGAAATCAAGAAACCATCTGGGAGTCCAGGGCACATTGGAGGA
>CABHPQ010174917.1:0-33037 GCA_902168405.1 Peromyscus aztecus | reverse complement strand
TTGCGGGGCCCCAGCTCTGACAGGACTCCCTTATCCCACCCTCCCTTGAATGCAAGCTCACCAACTATGAAAGAAACATTTTGATGTTTATTTGATGAAGCTGTGCCTCTTTTTAAAAATATTTTTATTTTTTACTATTTTTTAAAGTACATGTCTCTTGTGTGTCTATGCACATGAGTGCAGTACCTGCAGAGACCAGAAGAAGCCGTCAGATCCTCTTGAACCAAAGTTACAGGCAGTTGTGAGCTGCCTGATGTGGGTGTTAGGAATTGAACTTGGGTCCTCTGGAAGAGCAGTGAGCGCTCCTAACCACTGAGCCATCTCTCTAGCCCGAGCTGTGCCCCTTGACCAGAGTTCCCCCTGGTACCCACACCTCCCACACTTAGGTTCCATCCACAGCAGATCCAGCTGGGAGGGTTGAGAACAGCATCCCTGCATCGCCATGATGGTTCTGATGCCCAGAACCAGGTTAGGAACCTGAAGTGACCAGCCCCCACTAATTGACCCAGATAGGATTTTGGCACCTCAACGCCCCCACCCCCACCCCACCCCCGCACCCTGTAGGTACGGAGTCTACCTCGTAGCTGGTTTCCTTCTATGCTGGGGACAGCAGGGGTGACCTGAAAAACAGCCATATTGTGTGTCCAGTGGCTTTCACTCAGCTGGTGTTTGCTGACTGCAGAATCTGCACATGGCGGGCAGAGCAGGTCTAAGAAGGTGCCTTCCAGCTGGCCACATGCTAAGTATTTGAGGCCATCCACCCCAGTGGAGAACATCTTCCACAGACCTCCACACTGCTTCTAAAGCTTTGCCAAGAGACGGTTGGGACTGTGGGTGGATTGTCAGCCTCCTACTGGACTTGAATACTTCTAATAAGAAAAGCCTCGAAAGGCTGGCAAGACGCCTCAGTGGGTAAAGGTGTTGGCGGCGGAGCCTGACAACCTGAGGTGGATCCTGGGACACACGTAAAGTTGGAAGAAGAGAACTGGTTCCTCAGAGAAAGAAGTGAAGACTCTGTCCTTCACATGTGCTCCATGGTATCCACATATCCTCCCACACATCATACATATATACAACAACAATAATAATTAATAATGTACTGGTAGTTCCAGCTTTTCAAGAGGCTAAGGCAGGAGGATGGCTTGAGCCCAGAAGTTGAGAACTAACCTCGATTACATAATAAGACCTTGTCTAAAATTCAGGGGAAAGGAGGCCTTGAAGAAGTTTTTATTGCCACAAACAGCCCATCCCCACGGCAGGGCTGGGTCCTGCCTCCCTGGCCCAAGCTGGCTGCACCCACAGACACCACCGCTGTGCTGCGCAGGCCTGGCTCATTCCGTTCATCTCTCCTCTGATCGATGGCCAGGAAAGCAGGTCTGTGGCCTTGGGGTTCCCAGCAAGTACTTTATCTCTCTCAAGGTTGAGGGGCTCTCCATCCATCCCCCTTATCTGCCTTCCGGCCTCCAGCCGCTCCTGGCTGTGTGAGGCTCACTGGATTTACGCCTCTCTCTAAAGATCAGCACCTCAGCAGACAGTGTTTTCTGAAGCAGGTGCAACCTCCCCCTGGCCTCCAAACCTCACCCTGTCCCTGGCCAGATGACTGAACAAATGAACCTGCCTTTTGCCCGGAAACCCGATCCAGAGCTGCACAGTCCCCACCCCCACCCCCCCCCCCCCCCCCCCCGCCCCTCCCCCCCCCCCACCATGTGGGGAGAAGAGGAAAGCAGGCCCCCAAAGTGACACCAGGCAGGCTGTGGTAGCACGGCCTTAGCCTGCACGGCACAGGCTCCCGACAGAACCCTGGAGGGCGGTTGTTATGGCTTACACATCTCACCACTTCAGTTTGGCACAGGTCTTGAGGTGCCGGGGGAAGCATCTTGTCAGCGTCAACACAGCTGACAGAGTTACGGCACCAGGAACGCTTAGACGTTGCAGTTTTCCCGGCCTCCAGCTGATCCTGTGAAAATGTCACTTTCGCTTCCAGAGAGCTGATTTGTGTCCCAAATTTTCTCATCTCTGTAGGAAGGGCCTCTCTGCCAGGTGGAGCAGAACCCTCTCGCCACCCGAGACTCTGGTGTCAAGGGGCTTGGAGACAGGCACATTTCATGCTGGTTTGTCACTGGTTTTCAAGGCTGAGTTCTCGCGCGCGATGGGATAGTGAAGCATCGCTGGAGAGTCTGTCATCTTTTATTAATATTATTAGTGTGTGTGTATAGTGTGTGTGTGTACATGTGTGTGTGTGTGTGTGTGTGTGTGTGTGTATGTGTGTGCACTGATACATTCACAGTGCACGCAGGCCAGAGGAGGGTGCCGGCTGTCTCCCCCGCTCTCTCTCTCAGCTTTATTCATTTGAGGCAGAATCTCTCACTAACTGGAGCCTGAGTTTTTCTGCTTGGCTGGCGGCCTGTAAGCCCCAGCGCTGCTCCTGCCTGTCCCTGCCTCCTCCATGCTGGGACGACCCTGGCTTGTTCCGTGGGTGCTGAGATCCAATCTTAGTCCTCACACCTGTGCCGCTGATGCTGTTAACGGCTGGGCCGGCACTCCAGCCTGATGCTGTCGTTTCTGAGCTGCTTTCATGGATGCAAAGCCTTTCCCCGTGTAGGGTGTCTCTTCTCTGCTGTTCCTCCTGGATCGTCTCAGTCTGATGAAGTCTAAGAAAACTCTTTTATCTGTGTTGGTATTATCTAAGCACAGGGAAAAAAAAAAACTATTTTGAGATGGTCTCTCTGTGTAGCCCTGACTGTCCTGGAACTCACTAAGTAGGCCAGGCTGGCTTTGAACTCAGATCCACCTGCCTCTGCTTCCTGAATGCTGGGGTTAAAGGTGTGTACCACCACCACCAGGCTGTCATGCTGGACTCTTATCCCTCTGGAACAATAAGCCAGAAAAAAAAAATCTCTTCCTTAAGTTGACTCTGGTCATGGTCCCAGCATCAGAAAAGCAATTAATGCAATAGGTTTAGTCACACACTTGCCACCACATGAAATGACCCTAGGTGTCAGCCCTTGCCTTCCATCTTGTTTGAGACGAGGGCCTCTTGTTTGCCGCTGCGTACACCAGGCTGGGTGGCCCATGGGTGTCCGGGAATTCTTGTGTCCCCACCTTGCGTTTTGTCCTAGGAGCACCAGGATTGCAGACACATGCTGCCACAGCCGCTTCACTGGGCTCTAAGGATCTGAACTCGGGTCCCTGGGCTTGTGTGGTGAGCACTTTATTCCCGAGGCTGTCTCCCCAGCCACGGTTCACTGATCTCCATCTTAAAGTTTCCTAAAGACCAGTTAGTATGTCCAAGTGTTTGCCACCTGCTACTCATCTGTGTCCAGGCGGATCTCTGTGAGTTCAAGTTCGCCTGGTCTACAGAGCAAGCTCCAGAACAGACTCCAAAGCTACACAGAAACCCTGTCTCAAAAAGTAAAAAAAAAAGTGTATATATATATATGTATATATATATACATACATACATACATACATGTATACACACACATTCTATGGAATCCTAGAAAGAGTGTCTATACAGGAAGAGTCACATGTTACAGATGAGGAAGTTGAGGCAGGAGAGCTTGGGTACCTTGATCAGGATTGACAGCTAGCCAATTGGTCTTAGAAGATTTGGGTGCAAAGACTCAATCAGTTTCCCCTGGGAATAAGGGTCTTGTCCACTTCTCCACCAGCTCTTGATTCTGTGACCGACTGGCCTGAGAGCTGGCCTCCAGGAGTCCTCTCACACTGTCTCCCAGCAGGAAGGAGCAGTAGGCAGTGTTTGTGACGAGGCTTTGCATCTCATGGCACTGCCTCTACAGGACCCTGCTCTCTAGTCCCCAGAGGGTTCCTTCTCTAGAACCATCCAGGGCAAGAGGACGAGGCCCCTGGAGTCTTGCCTCATGGAGCCTGAGCTTGTCTATGGGCTTCAATGCAGCCAAGGTTGGGAGCCCACAGTCAGATCTCTGACTGGAGAATTCTTGCAGCCCTCTGGGGAGAGCCCATGCACAGGGCAGTAGGGGAGTCAGCTCTGCAGAAGAGAAAATAGTAAATGGAGTCTGGCGGCAGCTAGCTCTGTGGAAACATCCCTAGACTGGGCACACCCAAGGCCAGAGCCCCAAAGTAGGCCAACTATTTTGCAGGGACACGGAGTGCAGGTGCCCAGACAGGCTTAAGCCCTACAGAGATGACCAGGGCTCTCATCTCGTGATCCTGCCTGGGCCTCACTCTGTGTCAGCGGCTCTGACCTTTGGAGATAACTGGGGGCTCAGCTGCCTCTACCTTGGGCCTGCAGTGCCAAGCTAGAGTCTAGGATCCCACCCCGGCCTCCTCCTGGTCCAGAAGAGTCAGAATGGGGAGGGCCTGCCCTGTGCTGGGCCCAGTCATCTCCCCAATTTAGCTATAGATTGCGCTTGATGATACAGGCCCAGAATATTCATTCAACTAATCACGCGAGTTATTTCTGCAATTTAGGTCTTCGAATAAGTGCACTTGGTTGCTGAATATGTGATCAGCCACAGATTTCTCATTCTTTAAAACCCGGCGAGCGGAAATGCCAACTCAAAGTCGTCAGCACACAGTAGAGAATGTCGAGGTAGTGAAATCAGGCCGTGCAGAGTGCTGGCTCCTGGGCCTCCCCACAGGCTGCCACTTGGTCCATCAGGGCCGCCTGCAGAGCCCAGGTAGGGGAGCTTTCTCTGGCAAACCAGGATGGTGGCAATCAATAAGACAATCTTTTCTCATTCTTTTACTTAACTCAGAGAATTGGTTCGCCGGGAAGCGACTGCATCTGGAGCAGAGAATGCAGTGGAGGGGTTAGAGAGAGGAATTGAAGGCTGGAAAAAGCTGCAAGCTTTGAGGTGGGGAAGGTCAGCTGTATCCTCAATGCTGTGACCCTGAATGACTATCCCTCTGACTCCTTTTTGCCACTGACTCCTTTGCAGACATCACTACCAGCTGGGTCTCTCAACAGAACTTTGGGGAATTGTTGGATTCTGTCAGGGCTCCTGGGGTTGGCTTCAGCCCTGGAGATTTTAGAGAGAAACAGGCCAGGCTCAGCCCTTTCCTGGCTTGAAGGCCTACAGAGTGGCATCAGCTGCAGGCAGTTAAATCCGGGTATAGAAAGCAAGCATGGTATGTACAAAGGGTCTTCTACCTGTGTGTGGCCCTGTCCTGGAGCAAAGACCTCGGCCTCTGTTTCCTGTCCCTAGCCACCAGGCTGCGTCCGCTGAGGAATCCTGCAGGACTCTGAGGCACAGCTTAGATCCTGCAGACTGGGTGGCCTGTGTGTGGCTGCAGGCCGGGGCCTCTCGGAAGCAGATGGTAGATACGTGGTGCGCTGTTGGTGAATTCAGTCCATCTCAGAGCCGATGGCTTCAACTCCCAGTCCCCAAACACGGAAGTGAAGGTCTCTGATACAGTGTTTTAAACACGGGATCCAAGAGCTTGGTCTGAAGTAACTGATCCAACTGGAGTTCTCATTCAGGGTTGGCCCTGTCCACACTGGCATTCTTTCCCTACTCGACCTCAAAACTTAAATGTTTGTAAGAAACAATCGTACTGGGATCTGAGAAGTGACTTGCCCCTCGCTCAAAGTGAGACTCCTATTCCGTAATGCTGCCAGCCTCAGGACAGGCCCAGCCTCCTGCCTAAGTCAGACAGTTGGGATGGGGGCAGAGCAGGGACCATGTTTCACCAAGTCCTCTGCACTTCTCCAACTGCAGGCCTGTGTTTCCTCTTCTATCAGATAGGTCCGGTGCCTCAAGACTTGTGTAAAGGGCTGTGGTGGTCATTATTCATTCACCTGGCCTGCTGGTGATGGATGGTAACAGGCACCAAAGGTCTCAGAATAATTTGTGAGAGAACACAGTAATAGCAATCACTAACATTTATTGAACGCTCACTGTGCGCCAAATGCAGCTCCGCGTGCCTCTTAGAGATTACTGCTAATATTAAAAATCCTATCCACTTCTACAAGTTTTCTCAGGTTGGGGAAAGGCCACTGTGGTTTGGTTTTTGGGTCAGAGAACAAGATGATTTGAGGGAACCTAATGGCTTCCTCAGAGCAGATCTCTAATCTCCGGGGTAACCAGCTGGGAAATGGCGAGATAGAGTTGACCTCGTTACAGCTGCTCAGTGGCCTTCACACACCTGCTCCTGCCCTTTGCTCAGACCCCGGGGGCTGACGACTTAGCCAGGATGAGAAACATGGCTTCTCGAGGAAGGACCAATAATTGGTGTCATTGGACAGGTCCCGGGTGACTGGTTCCAACCGACAGGTGTGATTTTTAGGAAAGGCCTTGTTCCTCCTGGGGCCTCAGATTCTTCCTCGCTTTTTTGGAATGCTCACCTCAGTGTATCAGTTAGCTATTGGTGTGTAACAAACCACCCTGAAACTCAGTGTTCTCAAACAAAAGCATGTGTTACTTCCGATGTGCCTGTGGGCCTTGCCTGGCTAGGCTAACTCATGTGGCTTTTATCAGCTTCAGCTCATCTGGGAGCTGCTTGGTCTGTGATGACCTTGCATTACTCAGCTTTGCTCTGTCTGAAACTGAACGTCTTTCCAAGAAAGAGACAGAGTCCAAGAGAATAGGGTGAGGCACGCATGGTCTCTTGAAGTCTGACCCAGGCTCAGAATAGCACGCCGCCATGCCCTGTGCCTACTGATGGTCAAGGCCAGTGAAAAGCCAGTCTAGATGCAAAGGGTGAGCGTGTTGACTCCTCCTATTGACAGGAGCAACTGCCAAGTCACATGACCAAAGCCATGGCCACCGAGAGGGATGGGTAGAGAGTCAGGAATGTTGCAAGGTCACGGCCACCTTTCTTCCCACTGTAACATCTTTGACCAGAGAGTTAGCAGGGGCTAAGAGGGTCTCCATCACTAACATGGTTGCTGAATAATTGTGAACATCTGAGTTCAGATCACCAGTACACATAAAAACCTGGACATGGTGGGATGTGTCTGTAATTCTTATGGGGGGCGGGTGGAGACAGGAGGATTCCTGGGGCTCGCTGGCCAACCAGCATAGCGGGATCGATAAGCTCTAAGTTCAGTGAGAGACCCTGCCTCAAAAACAATAAAGCAGAAGGGCAGTGGGCAGAGACACCTGATGCCAATCCTGATTACCTCAGTTCAGTGGCAGGACCCGCATGGTAGAAGGAGAGAACTGACCCCAAGTTATCCCCTGACCTCCACACACACAAGTGGCACGTGTGCTCACACATGCACATCCTGCCCACACAAGTGGCACATGGGCTCACAGATGTGCATCCCCACACACACAAGTGGCACGTGTGCTTACACATGCACACCCCTCCCCACCACTAAACTCACAGAGTTCACAGACCAGTGAGAGGCGTGCTGCGCTCATTGCTGAAATGGTTTTCACTTCACCGTTCCTTCTGCATTTATTGAGCACCTCCGTATGCCAGGTCCTGAGCTGAGCCAGACGTATAAGTCACTGTATTGCAGCCTTTACAGGACCGTACCGGATGTGTGGCGGCTGGGCCTCTTTAGGATGCAACTCCAGAACCCCTCAGTGTGGACTTTCCCTCAGCTGGGCAGATCTAGAAGCCTTATGGCTGGGCAGTCCCACACAAAGTCCTCCATCACTGGGCAGCAGGAGACAAGCACAGAGGCAGGTGACCAGAGCCAGCAGGCCCACGTGACCGCACTGTGGGCCCAGGCGCCAGACTTCTCATGCACTCCCAAGCAACTGGCTTCAAGAGGCAGTTAAATCAGCCTCGAGTCTCCCACAGCCCCTCCTCAAATAGACACCCAGCTGGCATTTTTCCTTAAATACCACTCATTTTTAAAAGGGGAAGAAATGTTGGTGGCATTGAAAGAGATCACACTTTAAAATGCAGAGTAGCAGCGAGTCAGCTCAAATTATTCTCTTAATAGAGTTCTTCGGAGTCGGGAAGTGACGAGGGAGCATAATTGCTTCTTTTGTCATTTGGGCAAAAATCTAAGGCCTGCAATCCATCCATTTGTCTGCGGAAGCACTCGCGCAAATTGCGGCAAGCCATCCTCTGCCAGGGCGAGTAGGCTTTAGTTAAAGTCAGCCGTCTCCGGGGCTTGAGGGAGGGAAGGGGCTCGGAGCCCAAACTAATATGGTTTCTTTTCCTCTTTAAAAATGAAAGGGACGAGGGTTGAGGAGATGGCCTGTGTGGTAAAGGACCTTCTGTGCAAGCGGGAGAACCTAAGTTCAGATCCCCCTACCCATGTGAAGTCCACATCAGCGCGGGAAAGCCGAGACAGGAAGAGTCCAAGGGCTAATTGGCCAGTCAGTCTAGCGGACAAGGTGAGCTCCAGGTTCAGTGAGAGACTGTGTCTCAAAAAAAAAAAAACAAAAAACACAGTGGGAAAGCAATTGAGGAAGATACCTTATGTGAGCCTGTGGCCACACACACACACACACACACACACACACACTGAAAAAATACAGCTGAATACAATAGCTCATGACTGTAATCCTAGCACTTAGGACGTAGAGGCGTTCAAGGCTAACCTGAGCTACATAGCCTAAGACTCTCACAAACACCAAAAAATATGTATATTACTTAAATTTACATTTTCTCAATTTGGTAATTAAGGAAAATCCTACTTATAAGTAAAACTCTCCTGGCGTCTATCGGTGTTTAGAAGTGTTTGCAGTCGGTCTCTTAGAGGCATGGGGAGGATCTCCATAGCAATCCCGGTGAAGATGCTTCCTGGCAGCATCGATTTTTGTAGCTCAAGTGCAGTGTGTGTTTTGCATGAGCTTTTGAAAGCTCAGATAAATGAGATGGCTCAGAAAGCAGATAAAAAACAATATTAACAGGAGGAAATTATACCCATCCACAAAAAGACAAATGCCCACTAATTCTCGGATTAACATTTTTGATTCCTGTGTTTTTTATGGGAGGAGTTTTGCAACACTTACAATGTGAGATTGGTTCACAGTGCCGCAGAGGAGATAGGATGGATGAGCCTTGTTTGAGTTCTCAGATGCAGCCAGACTCAGGAGTGGAGTCACTACCATGCCTGGGGCTGCAGTAGCACCCCATCCCCCACCCCACATAAAGCACTAGCTGTACCTACCCCCAGTGGTTCTCAACCTTCCTAATGCGGCAACATAGTCCCTTTAACACAGTTCCTCATGTGGTGGTGACACCCCGATCTTAAGATTATTTTCGTTCCTACTTCATAACTGTAATTTTGCTACTGTTGTATGAATCTTAATGTAAATATCTGTTGTGACCCACAGATTGAGAACCACTGCCCTAGGGTGACATGGGCCCTGTGCTCTGGAGTGAAGTAATGTATGATTGACCAGAGGCCATTTAAATCCAAAAGGAATTTACCAGATTATTTGATTCAAAGTCATTAGCTCTGGACTTCAGGCTCAGCTTGACCCAGGGAGCAAGCCTCAGCTGTGTCCAGAGCCGGTTTTCTCTGTCTCAGATTGGCACCTTCTTCTTTCACTTTGGTGAGCTGGTGCTGGCAATGGGGCCTCCATCTACGTACGCAGTTGGCATTTATCTTAGTTAGTGTTCTTTTGCTGTGGAGAGACACCATAACCAAAGCAACTCTTACAAAAGACAGCATTTAATTGAGGGCTTTGCTTACAGTTTCAGAGGGTTAATCCATGACCATCATGGCGGGAGCATGGTGACAGGCAGGCAGGCAGGCAGGCAGACATGGTGCTGGAGAAGTAGCTGAGAGCTTTACATCCTGATCTGCAGGCAGCAGGGAGAGAGAAAGGGAGAGGGAGAGAGGGGGAGGGGGAGAAATAGAGACAGACTGGGCCTAGATTGGGCTTTTGAAACCTCAAAGTCCACCCCCCCCACCCCCAGTGACACACCTCCTCCAACAAGGCCACGCCTCCTAATCCTCCCCGAACAGCTCCAATCACTGGGGACCAAACATTTAAACATATGAGCCTGTGGGGTGGTTCTTATTCAGGCCACCACTGTGCCTGTGCAGGGTGAGTTTTGCTTTCCCGACCGTCTCACTCAGTCCCCAAGGTCAGCTCTGGTCACCTTCGTGTGTGCCTGTGGTTCTGTCTGTCCCTCACTAATCTTTGTTTGCAGAGGAATGGAGGGTGTGGAGGCCCACTCGGGCCAAGATCACATGGTCATCCACATGTCTGCCCCAGAGCAATGCAGGGGTCGGGAGCGGGGAGGGGCCTGTATTGGTACTTTACTTGTAGCGGTGACAAAGTGTACACCTTAGAGGAGGAGAGCGTTGTTCGGATTCATGGTTGGAAGGTTTACAGTCCATCATGGTGGGAGACCATGGCAGCTGAGCTCAGGGCTTCTTGGCTTATTCAGTTTTGCATGTCAGGAAGCAAAGACCTTGGGCTAGAAGCAGGGGCTATATATATATATCCCTCTAGGCCAGTGATTCTCAACATTCATAATGCTGTGACCCTTCAATACAGTTCCTCTTGTGGTGACCCCCAACCATAGAATTCCTTTCATTGCTACTCATAACTAATTTTGCTACTGTTATGAATCGTAATGTAAATAGCTGATATGCAGGATATCTGATATGCAACCCTTGTAGAAGGGTCGTTTGACTCCCAAAGGGGTCATGACCCACAGGTTGAGAACCACTGCTCTAGGCTAATTTCCTCAGTGACCTGGTGTTCAAACACATGAGCCTGTGAGAGACATTTCACACTGAAAGTGCAACCATGTTCTAGAGGGCAACTCAAGGGCTACCAACTCCCCAACCTGAGGCTGCAGTGTGGATCCTCGCACCTTCTATGCCAGCCTTGATCCAGAATTTTCCCTCAGCAAGCAGCTGAGTCTTTGCAAGAAGCTTCTAGAAGAGATGCAGGGGTGACTGTGGTGACATCGGGACTCAGGTGCCTCAGAGCAATTTGTCTCTCTTGGCTGAGGCTGAGACTTGCACATGGCTTGATCTTTACTGAGTACCAATGTGCCAGGGCCTGTCGGCTGGTGCATGAGGAAAACCAGGGCTGCGCCCTCAAACAGCATAGAGTCAAATGACAGTGGTGCTGTCCCGGAGAGCCTGAGGCACTTGGGACATTAGCTCATCACCCCTCACCTCTGCTTTGTTCATTGTATTAATTAGAATTACATTTCGGTGGAACTGATGGAAAGCCCAAAATAGCAATGACTTAAAGTAGAATTTTACCCCTGCTCCAAGTCAAGGTCATCTAGGATTGCAGTACTGACTCTGCTGTTACTAGGGACTCAGGTGCCCCAATTCATCCTGAGTGCTGGCATCTACCAAGATAGCTGCTGTGGCTCCAGTCATCATGACCATATTCCATCCAGACCATATTACAGGAACAGAAAAAAAAAAGACAAGACTGTCCCTTCTCTTTAAACGTATTTCCTAGAAATCACACACACCACTTTAGCTGATAGCTTATTGGCCAGAGCTTGGTCACATGGCTGCTAGGTGACTTGGTCTTTATTCTCATGGCCGTGTGCTCAGCTAGAAACACAGTAGTGCTGTGGGATGTTCTGTATGGCAAATGTGTTGCTAATAAAACACTGATTGGCCAGTGGCTAGGCAGGAAGTGTAGGAGGGGCTGACAGAGAGAATTAAAAGAACAGGAAGGCAGAGGGAGTCACTCTCTGCCAGCCACCACCGCCAGGACAAGCAGCATGTAAAGATGCCGGTAAGCCACGAGCCATGTGGCAAGGTATAGATTTATGGAAATGGATTAATTTAAGATATAAAGACAGTTAGCAAGAAGCCTGCCACGGCCATACAGTTTGTAAGCAATATAAGTCTCTGTGTTTACTTGGTTGGGTCTGAGCGGCTGTGGGACTGGCAGGTGAAAGAGATTTGTCCTGACTGTGGGCCAGGCAGGAAAACTCTAGCTACACAGTAGCTCCTATTTTTGTAGAGATCAAGGCAGAGTGGACACTGGGGGAGGTTCCATTCAAATTCCTGTTTATTCTCGTTCTCCCTCCTTCCTCCTGCCTCCTTCCCTTCTTCCTACCTCTCTTCTGTTATAGATTGTGATGTTTAGCTTTCATTAGCAACCCACCATTTCTTCTCCTAGGAAGAAAGTCTCGGTGAGGGACTGTCTACATTAGGCTGGCCTGTGGGCATATCTGTGGGGGATCGTCTTCAGTTAACTGAAGTGGAGAGATTCAGCCCCCCGTGGGTGGCACTGTTCCCTAGGCAGGCAGTCCTGAACTGTATGGGCGTGGAGAAACTGAGCAGAATGCAGCAAGCAAGTGAGGGAGCATGCCTGCACTCATTTCTGTCTGCTCCTGACCGTGGATGTGATGTGACAAGCTGTTTCAAGTTTCTGCTTCCTTAACAGTGATGGTCTGTAAGCCTGGAATAGCGAGCATGAATGTAACAGGACGTGTGAGTTCCTCCTTGCTCTTCTTCGGCGTCTGGCTGCTACTGGGTTCTGTCTATTTCTATATAAACTTAGTATCAGCCTGCCAACTTCTGCAAAATAAATGAAGAAAGAAATAAAATCCAGTTGGGATTTTGATTGGGATTGCATTGAATTTATAGGCCAGTTTGGGGACTTTTGACTTCTTAATAATTTTGACTTCCAAACCACAACTGAGATCTTTTTCTACTTATTTAGAAATAAATTTATTTATTTAAAAATAAAATAAGCCAGGTGTGGTGGCACACACCTTTAGTCCCAGCACTTGGAAGGCAGATCTTTTATGAGCTGGTCTACATAGGGAGTTCCAGGCTAGCCAATGATACCTAGTTCAAAAAGAACAAAATAAATATTCGTTAATTTAATAGTGATTTCAATAGTTTTCTGTTTAATGTCTAAGTCTTGCAGATTATTATTAAATTTGTACGTATGTATTCTTTTTTATGCCTTTTCCAAGCAAAATTCTTTAATTTCATTTTCGGAATGTCCATTGCTGGTGCATAAAACACAACTGAATGCCGCCACCTCATTGAACTCTTTGCTCTGTCATGTTTTAATAGATCAAGTGTTTTATTTACAAGCTGTGCCACCCACGGAGAGAGTTCCTTCTTTCCCACTACCAGCATGCCTTTTATTTCTCCTGTCTCCTAATCGCCCTGTCTAGACTGATGTAGTGTGAAGTGGACAGTCGTACTAGCTCACGGTTCTTCCGGTGGCTGTGACAGAGTGCCGGGTGGAAGGGACTTAGAGAGAAAGGTTGATTCCTGCTCACAGTGAGGATCCATCACGGGGAGGACCGCGTGGAGGCAGGTGGCTCCACCACGGGAGAAGTGGGCAGCGGGGACTCACCTCCTCACATCATGATGGAACAGGACATGGGCCAGGCTTACCCCTCTCATGGCATACCCCTAGAGACCCACCTCCTCCAGCCAAACTTTACCTCTGAAGATTCCACAGCCTCTCAGAACAGCACCACCATCCAGGGGTAAAGTGTTCAAACACGTGGGCCTTTGGGGAACATTTTACATCTAAACCATGGCAGCACCTTCATTTATTACTGGCCCTGGAGGGAAGCATTAGCCTCCAGCCATCCAGCGTGTCAGCTCTGGTCGTCTCCTGGTGTCGTCATCCCCCGGCACACACCTGTCACCTCTCTATCCAGTAGATGGAAAGGCAGGGTGGGAGGTATGGGGGAAAGAAAGAAATTGTTGAAATTTTGAAATCTGAACTTTGTTTGGCTCTCAGACTTCATGATTAGGCTGAGGTAAGGATCGTAAGTTGTTTTTCCTTGGGCTTTTGAAATGGACCCAGTTTTTAGATTCCGGCATCCCCGAAGAGAAGCCTGGTGCTGTTCCTCACCCAGTTGCTCAGGTAGATACGAGTGGTGTGTTTTTCTCTAGAAGCTCCTAAGACCTACTTTGTGTTCTCAGTTTTCTGAAATGTCACAGTGGCAAGTCTTAGTATGTGTCCCCTCGGTCTGCTGTCCACTGTCCTGAACTATGTCTCTAGCTGCCATCTTCTGTATTTCTGGAGCTGCTGCAGTTGGGATGTGCTGTGGCTTCTGTGTCAGGATGTTTTCCTCAGCTCTATCTTCAACTCTCTGTTGGGGAATATTATTTTAAGGTGTGTTACTTTTGTTTATGTTGCATTTGGTTAACTCTGTGAAGCTGTGTAAAACACCTGATTGTCTAATAAAGAACTGGCCAATAGCAAGGCAGGAGAAAGGATAGGTGGGGCTGGCAGGCAGAGAAAATATATAGAAGGAGAAATCTGGAAGAAAAGGGATCGAGGAGCCAGAGAAGGAGGAGGACTCTAGGGGCCAGCCACCCAGCTACACAGCCAACCACAGAGAAAAAGTGAGATTTCCAGAGGTAAGAGAATGGGAAGAGCCCAGAGGCAAAAGGTAGATGGGCTAAGTTAAGAAAAGCTAGCTAAAAACTAAGCCAATCTGAGGCTGGACATTCACAGGTGAGAATAAGTCTCTGTGATTTATTTGGGAGCTGGGTGGCGGGCCTCCCAAAAAAAGAGTAAAAAACAAAACAAAACAAAAACACAACACTCTCTGATTAAGTTTTCTGTATCTGCTGGGTTGGTTCTCGTCGCTCTGTTCCCAGCGACTTGTGGATGGGACATCCTTGTAGGTGGGTGCATTTTCTCTAAGTATTCCCCTTGGTTCCTGGGAGTTAGGGGCTAGGGCATTCCTCTGCTTCAGCATCCTTAGCCAGTCTCTAGCTCTTTTTTGTTTTTATTTTATATATTTGGATGTTTTGCCTGCATGTATGTATGGGCATCACACATGTGCAGAGACCAGAAGAGGCTGTTGGGCCCCTGGAACTGGAGTTACAGTTTTTAGCTGCCATGTGGGTGTTGGGAATTGAACTCAGGTCCTCAGGAGGAGCGGCCAGTGTTCTTTACTGCCGAGCCATCTCTCTAGCCCTCCCCTAGCTCATAATTGATAGATTCTCTGCATGTCTGAGGGGCTCTAAAAATGAGCCCCAGCCTAGCACCGACCCAGGAGCCTTTGTGAGGATCAGATGAGTCTCTTCTGATGCCAGGGTACCTGACTGTACCGCTGGAAACAAGGGAACCTTCTAGAGGCTAGGGCTGCAGGGAAGCCATCCTGGCTGCTCAGCCATCTTCATCCAACCCTGGGGCCTCCAGAGTCCAGCTGGCCCAGGCAAACCTGTAGATCATGACTGTCAGCATGGAGGTAGCTGGAGGTGGGGCAAGAGAGCAAGTGGAATATGCCAGTGCCTTTGGTAGGGATGTGCTGGTGACTGTATGTTCATGTGTGTACATGTGTCTGAGCATGCATGGGTGTGCATGTGTATGTAGAGGTCAGGGGTTAGCCTTGGGAGACATTCCTCAGGCACCATCTGCCTTGCTGTTGGAGTCAAGGTTTCTCCCTAGGATCTGGCCCACCCCTTAGGGGTAGTGCTGGCCAGCACTCCTGGAGGATCTCCATGCCTTCGATCAACACTGAGATTACAGGTGCATGCCGCCAGTTTTTTACTTGGGTACTGGGGAATTGAACTCAGGTCCTCCTGAGCTGACTGAGCCATCTCCTCAGCTCCTAGAAGTGCCTTTTGAAACCATTGCTTGGGTCACATTTGCTATCATTGAGGAAAGGAACACAGAGGAGGCGACCTACCGTGTCATACAGGGCATTGGCGCAGGACAAGGTGAAGAGCTGGACCCATGTACCCCTCTACTGTGGGGGGGTCCCCACACTGTTCTGAAACAGAGCCTCACCCTCACCCTCTGTTTTCCTTCTGCTGACCCCAAAATATTTTGTTCAATCAAGCATCCCACTGCCCTGATTTGCATTACTCTCTCCCTTACCTCAGCTGGGAGGCCGCACTGCCTGTCTCGAAGCCTATCAGAAATGATCTCTCCATCAGCATCGACCTCTAGGCTCCTGCTTGGGCTGTTGATCACAGGAGGTCGACTTAATCTGCTTAATTATTTGATTCAATCAGAAGTTGGCTTAATTACTTTCTTACTTCTCACCTCCTTTGAATCCATTCTGGAAACTGATTATGTCTTTAACACCAGCCCAGAGATAAGCGTTGCAATTGGGAAATGTAATTAGCCAAGGAAGACGAATGTGGGAGCTGCCTTTTGTCAAAGCCCCATTAAAAGCCCCGTCAATACCAAGGTGGAGGGGACAGCGGAGGCACTTTATTCCCCTGTGACTGGGAGGGAAGGCCCAGCTGGAGGTGGGATGAGAGGAACCTCTGAGCCCGAGCAAAGGCTCTTTCGTTCTCAGGCCAGCTGTAAGCCAAGATGCAAAGGTGAACCGGTCATGACCTTGCTCCCAACATCTCTCCTTTCCCGAAGAGTCCATACGTCATCATGAGGTCAGAGTTGTGGGATCCTGGGGAAGCAGTTATGGATGTCTTCACCGAATTGGTAACACTGAGCTGAGCTTCAAAGAATGGACATCGGAGGGCAGAAGGAGTTAGAGTCTGGAGTCTCCCAGGAGGGAGTTGAGAAAGATGCCTAGGCCCTCAGAGACCTCAGCAGGCCTTCCAGAACACACTAGGAGTGTTCTCAGACATCTAGTTTTACCTTCTTACCCTCCTCCCATCTGTCTTGACTAACTTTGTCTCACTTGACACTTTTTGGGGAATTCTCTCAAAATGCTTGTTTAATGGAAGTTTAAGTTTGTGGCCTTTGAGGAGACTCTGGGCCATCTGAGATAGGGGACAGATCTAGGGTCATCAGGGAAGAGTAGGTGTGCCCATGTGAGCTGGAGAATCAGAGTTCAGGAGGAGAGAGTCTAGGTAGATGGCATAGCCTGGGCAAACTGAAGCAACTGCCCATGATACAAGGGGCGGGTGCTGACCTGCTTAGGCAGAGTGAATCACAAAGGTGCTTTCAGCAGCCACTGAAGAGCAGTCACTAGACTGTGACTTCTGTGATGGGGCTGTGGGCATGCAGCCCTCGTCACAGCTGGAGTCACAGTGGCTGTGGCAGCCCCGGCATGCCAGTCTTGGAGAACACGGCCTCAGATACTTGAATCGCAGCCAGCACAGAAGCTTGGCTAGGCTGCTGTGAGCTGGAGAGGATGCGGCCAGGTGGCTTCTACACCTGTCGGAGGGAGGGGCTCCCCCCTCCAGGCCAAGGAAAGGTTGAGTACCACGCCTGTACCCCTGGATCTTGTTCACCTTAACCATTAGCTGTCCGAGCATGCAGCCAAGGATGACTGAACTCATAGAAGATGCCAGCCCCACCATGCTGGGTCAGTGGTTCTCAACATGTAGGTCATGACCCCCAGGAAGTTAAATGACCCTTTCACAGGGGTCGCCTAAGACCATCAGAAAAACACAAGATATTTACATTAAGATCCATAACAGTAGCCAAATTACAGTTATGAAGTAGCAATGAAATAATTTTCAGGTTGGGGGTCAGCACAACACGAGGAACTGTATTAAAGGGTCGCAGCATTAGGGAGCTGGAGAACTCTTGTGCTGGGTGGGGGGGATATGTATGTTTAATTTTTTTTTTTGAGACTGTCAAACGCAAGTACTGTATTTACTACATGTCCACCCGTCCCCCCCTCTCCCAACTCCTGCTGTGCACCCCAACCCCCCTCAACTTCATGACATTGTCCTCTTAATTGTTATTGTTACACACACACACACACACATACACACACACACACACACACACCCCGCCGAGTTCACCTAGAGTGGCTCATATGTGTTTATGTTTAAGGGTGACCATTCAGGATTGGGTAACCTGTCAGTGGGCTCATCCCTGGAGAAGACCGATTCTCCCTCTCTCAGCCGCCATTACTTGCCTGTAGCTCCTCATCTAGGGGTCGGGCCGTATGAGATTTTCCTCCTCCACGCTGGCATGTCAGCTGATGTTGTCTTGTGTAGGTGTCAATCAGGCAGCCATCTTGTTGATATTTCTTGTCATATACAGAAGATACTTGCTGGGGATGTCTTTCTGTATGCCGTGAATGTGTTGCTCTGGATTGATTGATGAATAAAACGCTGATTGTCCAGTAGCCAGGCAGGAAGTATAGTATAGGTCGGATAAGCAGAGAAGAGAATTCTGGGAGGTGAAGGCTGAGTGAGGAGACGCTGCTAGCCGCTGCTGCCATGAGAAGTAAGATGTAAAAGTACTGGTAAGCCGCGAGCCACATGGCAAGGTATAGATTAATAGAAATGGGTTAATTTAAGATATAAGAACAGATAGCAAAAAGCCTGCCACGGTCATACAGTTTGTAAGTAATGTAAGTCTCTGTGTGTTTATTTGGGTCTGAGGGGCTGCGGCCCAGGCGGGACTGGAGATAACTCCAGCTACAGATACTTGCTCTGCAGATGTCCAGTGAGTCTTATGATTTGTTTGTTCCTTCTTTCAAAACTGTTCCCTGAGTATCAGGTGCAGGGGGTGTGTTGTAGATGTACCGGCTGGGCTGGGCACCCTGTGGTCAGCTGTTCTCTGTATTTTGACCAGTTGTGGCTTTCTGCAGCGGTCTCTGCTGCAACAAGAAGCTCCTTGGAAAACGGGCGGGAACCACACTTACCTGTGGGTATACAGGAATCAGAGTGCAGTTAGGTAGTTATACTGGCTTAAGGATCTGGTGGTAGTAGGGGAGAGGTCATTGACCCTAGAGGAGAACTTTGTATTGTCATTTACCCTGCATCAGCCCCTGCTTTACTGTGCAGTCTTGGACAAGTTGCTAAACCTCTCTGAACCTGTCATCTGGACATGGAGGTACCGCGACAACCCATGCTGTAAATTGTTGAGGATTGAGAGAAACATTTTCAGTGTCACACTTCCATGTAGAGGTCTTTACACAGATGGTGGTGACAGTTTTGGAAGTAGCTAGACCCAGATCAGATGACCGCTGAGTAAACTAACCGGCTGGCTTTGGACGCCTGTCACTTAACTTGCATGAGCCTCGATTTCCTCCTCTGTAAAATAAGGATAATAACTAACAATAATTAATAACTGGGTGAGACCCTTGCCATGGTCCAGGACACCAATGACTTTCATTCCCATGGGCAGCATGAGGATCCCTTATGTGTCACCAGATAGAGCGGTGAGGAACTGAGGGAAGCAAATGGGTGAAGGCTGGTGTCTGCTGATGAGTGGGTCAGTGGGTGCCCTTGTGTGTGATGGGGTGGCCTGGTTCCCAACCCCAGATTCTAGGGACCAAGCGAAGCATTCTCAACACTGCTCCTAGCTGGGACAGAAGAACCACCCTTGTCCATCAAAATGACGAGGGATGGCCCTGGGTCCTGTGGAAATCTCCCATAGTCAGAGAAGCAGCTTGTCGCCTGTCTGTGGGGGCTGCAACACTCCTGGGCCAGAATGTGGGATGCTCCAGATCTGAGGTTGGGCTGAGCCTCAGCCACCACATAGGCAGATTTAATCCCAAGCGACTCCAGCCACCCATGCTGGCAGAGCACTCAGTGCTGATTCTTGAAGGCAGCATGCTTGTGTGGATCAGAGCTTGGCAGAGGATGCAGCGAAGTGTTTGGGGCCTCCAGAAGACATGACAAGTTTTGATAACACAGTCTGCCTGACATGTCTGAAAATCAGGCGAGCATCTTCCTGGCAGGGAGGGTGATTTCCTGCTAATGAGCTGTGAGAGGCTGAGAAGCTATCCAGGGGGAACTGGGCCCTCTCCTTCCCCGGGGGAGCAGCCTGCAGTGGAAGCCTGCCTGACCTTCCTGTCTTAGCCGCCCTCCTCCCCACCGCCCCCCAGGGAGCCTTAGCTACCTCTCTGGTCTGCTGAGAGGTAGAACTAATGCTTGGAATGAGTCTCTCTCTGGGTCAGGACCAGCAGTGAACCTGGGCTCCTCTTCCCTCAGCTGGAGCTACCCCCTGCTTTCAGGGAGCATGCGCAATCCTGTTCAGCCTGTGGCTCAGAGACCCAGGCCAGAAATCTCAGTGATGGACATGGGCGAACCTCCAATCTTGCCCTCCCCACAGGGCACCTCTTGTACATGGGGTCCTATTGAGCCTTCACAGAGGTCTGTGAGAGCGAACCTGAGAGCTGCAGGCAGGTGTCTGAGGCCAGGCCATTAGTGGGCATATGTGTATAAGATCAGGTTAGCTGCTATAACAGGTAAACCCAGAACTCTCAGGACATCGAGGCAGTAGCTTCTTATTAGCTCTCACTCATCTGAAAGCAAGCTGATGGAGGAGGGGGGTGTCTCTTCTGCTGCTCACAGGCTCTTAGGGACTCAGGGTGTTGGAAGCACGCTGGTGATTCCCACGGTCACCTGGCTTTGGAGGATTTTATGGGCCAGGGCTCCTGGTGGCATATGGAACTCATACCCACATTCTCTTGATCAGAACAGTCCCAGGTCCCACCAAACTGCAGACCGAAGCACAGGCCTTGTCCATGTAGCAGCCCCGCACCTCTCTGCTCAGTCCCAGGCGTGAGCTCTTGAGAGGGCTCAAGATGTTCCTTCAGCAACATCTAGGGACCTGGGTGAATGTCCTTAGTGTGTGTGAGCAGCACGCAGTTTGGTTGAGTGCTGGGAGGGGACATGCCGTGTGGTTCTGGATCCTGCAAAGAGCCTGAAGTCACATTGTCCACTGTCTCTGTACCCTTCCCGGTGCCCCTGGTTCTCACCTAGTCCACATGGCAGTCAGCAGCTCCACCCTGCCGCCATATTTCCACATTCCAACCTTGTATTTACCTCAGAGTCTGAGACCCTCAGCCTGCACCCATGTCCAGCCACCTCCAGCCCCCTCCCTGTACACACACTCTAAGTGACCACCTCAGGGCCTTTGTACATGCTGGAGTCCACCTGGGATGGCCTCCCTCCAACTTGCCACTCTGCAGATGTCTGCTCTTCCTCCTTCATCCGCGTCCAAGGTCATCTCAGGCTTCCTGTCTAGGTGGACTGTTCAGCCCAGCATGTATCAAGGGCTGCCTGAGTAGCAGGTGCTGTCATAGCTACTGTGCAGGAGTAAACTCCTTTACTGGCCAACCCACTTCACAGATGATGAACTAGAGGTCCCGGGGAGATGCAGGAAACCATATAAGTTCCTAGAGTAGGGGCAAAGTCCCAGACCAGGGCAGAGCCCTGACCGTGGAGTAAGTGTCCCACCTGTTCCCACCACCTGTCACAGTGGCTCCCACTATTTTCTGAGACCTTACTGTCTTCCTGAGAAAGCAGCTGTGGGGAGGGGTCAGGCTCAAGCCATCATGGACACTCTCCCTCCAGGGCTCACTGTCCCTGCCACCTCAGTCTGGGTGGTGATTATCTCTCAAATCCTTCATCCCCTGAGACACAGACCAGACTCAGAAACCCCACAGATCACGTCTGCCATAATCCTCTCCCGGCTCGCTGATGGTTTTTGCAAGTTACCCTGGAGCATTCGGAGATGATCTGGGGGCCAGCGCCCGGCTTCTCCGTACTTGATTACTTCCGATAGTGTCTTAATGACTTGAGCTAAGCCTTCCATTGACTGGCAAAAACAGATTGCCATATATTTCTAAAACACTGTGCTGCCACTTCCCGCACCGTTCCCACTGCCAGCACCGAGCGTGACAAATACCCAGGGCTTTGCCTGTAGAGAAGCGTCCTAGCTGGGGTAGCCTCGACACCCTCCCTCTCATTTCAGGGAGGTTGTTGCTCTGTGCACGCTGTGAAGCGGAGCAGACTTCTGGCTCTTGCTGCGTCCGAGAGTCGCCCCGGCCCCCACCCAGCCCAGAAGCCCTTGGCACCCAGAAAGCCGTTCAGGCACCAGCATAGGCTTGGGTTTGATGTGAGCCGGTGGGCTTGAGCTTGTGGGAGGGGCCTGCCCTGAAAGGACCCTGGGCCTCCAGCTTCCTCTGCTGCAAGATTCTGCAGGTCGTCCGTCCCCCACCTGCACATCCCAAGTGGGTACTGCTGGTCCTCTGATGGATTCAGGCTCACTGCTGGCTCAGAGAGGCTAAGTCGTTTGAACATGCTCACACAGCTGCTAAGCCCTAGAGCCAAGGTTTGTTTTACCAGAAACATGTATGTATGTATATACACGCAGATATACATATATGTGTATATAGAGAGAAACATGTATGGGGGGGAGAGAGAGAGAGAGAGAGAGGAAGAGAGAGAGATTGAGATTTAACCCATTATTGCTGCCATTTCTAAGAAACCAAAGGTTACTGGCAGGCACCCGCACCCTCTGTGGCCTGCGCACCTTTAAAGGGAACACATGTTGTCGTCCCCTAAGATGACCATTTGCTTTGGTAATGAAGCAGAGTCCTGTTTCACAGGATGAATCGGGTTACAGGAGACATGAGCATATTTACTGACCTCCCCGTCCTCACTATGTATCAACTATCCCAGGCCTGTCGTGCAGCAAGGGTCAGTCTGGGGGCAGATGCTGTGTCCAAGAGTCTTTAACCCCAGCACTCCAGAGCCAGAGGCAGGTCAATCTCTGAGTTCTAGGCCAGTCAGGGGTACATAGTGAGACAGATGGAGAGGGAGAGGGTGTGTTTGGCTTCTGTCAGAATCTAGAAGGCTCTGTGAGCCAAGACTGGATCTCTCTCTGCCTCTTCTCTCAGCGCTGGGGTGAACTGGTCCAGCTGCTGGTCATGCCTGCTTCTCAGTCCCCTCTGTGGGTTCACTTTGTACTCGTGACTCAGAATCTGCCATGGGGCCAGCATCCTCCTGGGTCTTTGATGGTCTGGAGATAGGTAACAGAGCTGCAAGACCTCTGCCTTCCCAGATCTCATGAGTCAGGGAAGCAGAGCCTCCCGTGAGCCTATCTGGGTCAAATAGTGCCCAGTGGGACAGCATGGGAGATGTCAGCCCTGACGGAACCTACACGCTGTCAGATGTCAGCCTGAAGGGACCTATAGAAAGCAGTGCAAGTTGGGGTCCCCGTACTATGATGAGGGGCCCCAGGCCACCAGGGAGAGGCATCAGGTTTCTTGCACACAGACAGTGCCTGCCAAGGAGCAGCGCTGTAGCCCCAGGTAGGAGGCAACACTTGCAGAGAAACACTCTTGACTCCTGCACCAAGGACTCTCCACACAGTGGTGCCAGGAGGTCCTCTGGGGCAGACCCTGGCTCCCACTCCCTGCTCTAGGATGTCTAGCTGATTCTAAGCCTCTGTTCTTTATCTGTAACCACAGCCTCTTGCCAGCTTGTCAGGAAGCTTGTGGTCATGCTGTCAAGGCTCAGGGTACCCCTCAGGGGTAGAGTATTTGCCAGTGTGCAAGAGGACCTGCGTCCTGTCCCCAGCACTGCAGACAGGTGTGGCTCTGATGCCCAGTAGGGAGTGCCCACAGGTTCCGAGACAGCTGCTACTGCCCTCATTTTGTGGACTCTCTAGCCCCCGGGGCAGTTTTAACAGGTATAATTGCGCCTATTGCACTTACGAGAAAACTGAGGACGCACATGAACACTAGAGTCAGGCTTGCTTGGTGTCTCCAGAGTTCTGCCCATTCTCTGTGGCTGGAAGGACCATCTCAGGGACTCAGCTCTGTACCAGGCTCACACCCCGCTACCCCTGCACTGCTTCTGCTATCTCCATGTGTGTCTTGGGGGTGAATGAGGCCTCTCTGAATGCGATCTATTAAGTATTCCTCTGGTTATCAGAGCCGCACATCTGTATCTCTTGGCTCTGGCCCATCGAGTAAGAAGATGCACAGGGATAGTGATCAATGCATAGCTCTGTGTGGCCACAATGTGTACCAAGCAGGGTCCATAACCGCCCTGGGGTGGGGAGACCCTGCTGTTACAGACAGATGGAGGCTCTCTTAAGCAGGGCAGAGAGGCAGCTGGCTAACTCCACCTAGATCTGTAGGAGGGTGGGGGGGCCTTAAAGCTTAAGTTCTTCCTGTCAGCGCGCGCGCACACACACACACCCCTAAGTGACTATTGGGCACGCTCCAGACTCAGATCATAGCTCTACCCAAGGTCTTCTCTGGGTCCATCCAGATCACTCTTCACACAGCAGCCCACGAGATGTGGTCCTAAGCTAGCTAGACCCCCTTCCCTTAGCTCCCATGACCTGTACAGTCTGGGCCTGACCCCTCCACCGACTGCGTCTCCTCCTCCTCGGTGCCGGCTACCACCTTCTGCTCCATGGACTTGCTCCGTGGACTCACTCTCTCCCGGCTTATGCAGAGTACATTCTTCCTACCACACCTCGCCCTCTCCCCTGCGTGTGCCCTGCCGGCTCCGATCAGATGGACACAGCCCTTCCTGACCAAACCCCCCTCCTCCACTCTCAAATGCAGCCCCGCACAGCTGCCCTCTTCCCCTGCGCTGTGGAGCTCTGCCCCCGCCCGTCTGTAACCCTGCCTCAGTACATGTGGTCCAAAGGCCCACAGTATAAAGGGAGATGAGCTGAAGAGGAGACTCCACAGATTTTAAGAGGTTGTCACCCGTGCTGGTGTGGGACTTTTATGGGATGCAGCTGTTTAGGGGTCACACTCCAATAAGTAAACATCATTCATTGCTGGTTCACTAAGCTAGACTGAGTGTGTGACCGTGGTGTGTCATCGGTACCCTGCCTGGGCTGAGGAAGTATGTGTTCACGTTGCCCCTGCGAAGTCACCCAACATTTTTACAGGACCTTTAAGCTTGCGCCTCGGTTCCTCTCCTCCCATAGCACTCCTGTGCCAGGCCCCAGCACCCTGAGAATAGACTTGGGCTGAATGGATGGATCTTGAGCAAGTGACTTAATCCGCTAAGCCCTGATCCTCATCTGTGAGAGGATAACACTAGGAGCTGTCACGAGGCTTAAGAGAGCCGCGTGTGACGCTGCGGTGCCTGGCTCCAAGTGAGCATGGACGATGCCAGCTCTGGTGAGGTCTTGCCGGTGGTCATGGCCGTCTATCAGGTTTCACACTCCATGGATGTGCAATTCCAGGGGTGTCAACCCCAGACCAGGATCTGAGGGCATCACACAGCCCAGCGCTCCTCCTGACATCCCACAGTGGGAGGCAGAAGAGCAACGGAGGGAGGGGCCCAAACTCACCCATCGGCCAACCGGGAGGTTTGCCTGCGGTACCCAGCCCACTCTTATGATAACAGCATCCGTTTGCACTGTGAACAGCGCCCCCAGGAACTCCCTATCTCCTGGCTCCCACCTGCAACACTGTTGCATTGGAATTTATGTTCCTAAGATGTGAGAGACACCTTGGAACCCTAGCAAAAGGTCCCCCAAGCACAGAGACCTGTGCTAGTGGCTGCCCCCGGGGACTCAGGGCACAGCTGGTGATCTGTGGTGGGGGCAGGGCATCACTTGCAGAGTAGGTAACAGGCACTGTGCAGGGGCTGCGAGGCCTGGACTCCATCACTGCTCAGTGCATCAGGAGTTTGACCCTGGAGAACAGGAGGAACAGGGCTTTTAAATAGGCCAGTGGCGTGGGCAGGTCGGACTGAGTAAACAGCCTTGTGTTACTCAGCTTCTAGCGAGCATTCTGGATTCCAGGAATAGTTAGTTCCTAATAATGCTTTTCCTCACAGAGGCTCCAAGAAGCCTTTGCCTGGAAACAGCCTCTGAGTGCAATTCGAGTGACCTAGGAAACAGCATCATAAACATTCTAGGAGAAAAAAAAAAAAAAAAAAACCCAGACCACATAGAAATGGAAGGGCTCCTGGGTGGGTGGCATGTGCCTATAATCTCAGGAAACCAAGGCAGGAGGACCATGGGTCTGGGCCAGCCTGGGCTACCTAAGGAAAGAAACAGAAGGTTTCTCTACAGCTGGATGGCCTCATCCTACAAGACAGTGGTTTTCAACAGTATGCAATATGCTTTGTGGTCAGGTCTGGGGGTGAGGGGGCGCTGGAGGGGGGGTTTGTGACACTTTAACAAATCTTCCTAGGAACTCATGTGGTAGGATCTTCCAGGTGCCTTTGCTGCTCCGGAACTTAGTGCTTGGAGTAGTGATTTGATGAGGCTCTCCGAATAGACAGGTCAGGAATTCTCAGAAGGCTCAGCATGCATGGCTCTTCCGTACCTGGCACCTGGCATGCAGGCGCTCAGCTGGGGAGGCTTGCAGGTGGAACTTCCCATTCATGCGTCTGGAATTCATGCCAGTTGTTGGCCAGACCTCTGATGAGACTGTCAGAGTAAATTTGCATGGCCTCCTGGTGGCTGTCTTGGGCTCCCCAACGATATGGCACTGCCCCTCACAGAGGCAGGAGAGAGAGGTGCCAGTCTGTTTCTGCGCGGAAACCAGCATATCCTCCCATGCTTTATTCTGTTGGTCCAGGTCATGGCCTGTCCTGCCCAGGTGTCGGGGGGAGAGCCATGGAAGGAGTGTCAGTACCCCAGAAAGCCTCATTCCCATGGGTGGGCAGTGCCTTTGCCTCAGTCTGTAAAATTACAGCCTGCCACACACAGCCACCCCGCTCTCTGTGGCAGCTGAGAGAAGACGTACATGTTGTTTCACTTCCGATCAAGAGAAGTCTCTGCGGATTGTATCATTAAATTAAACGCAGCCATTAGTGTGTGGCTCTGGGGAGCCACAGTAATAGGCTACGCCTTGGGTCATTTTTTTCCTTCTAAATGTTCTTCCCGGAGCTGGAGTTGCCCAGCCTGACCCATTTCTCTGTTAATATAACATCACATAAAAAAAATCATTATTATATGGCGGAGTTGGTAGAGACATGGGCCAGGCGAATGGCTCTCTGGAGGCAGCCCTAGGAGCGGCTGTGGGAGCCTGGGGTTCTCATGCTGCCTCCTCTCAATAGGAAACATTGGTACAAGGTGGTGTGTGCATGCCTGTGGAGGCCAGAGGATGACCTTGAGCGTCCGTCCTCTTCAGGTGCTATCCGCCTTGATTTTTGAGACATGCCCTCTCATTGGCCTGGAATTCATTGATTAAGGCTAGACTGACTCCATTGAGCCCCAGGGTCCTCCTGTCTCCATATTCCACAGGGATGTTGGGGGGAGAGTTTCCCTGTTTTTTTAGACAAGGTCTTTTTTTTTTTTTTTTTTTTTTTTGGTTTTTGAGACAGGGTTTCTCTGTGTAACTTTGAGCCTTTCCTGGAACTCACTCTGTAGCCCAGGATGGCCTCGAACTCACAGAGTTCTGCCTGGCTCTGTAGACAAGGTCTTACTATGTAGCCCTGGCTGTCCTAGAACTCATTATGTAGACCAGGCTGGCCTTGAACTCACAGAGATTCATCTGCATCTGCCTCCCCAATGCTTGAGACAGAAGCTGCATGCCACCACAGCCAGCATGAATAAAGGTCAGCCCTAGCCCTAAGTCTCTCCAGCACATGGACTGAGGCTCTTTTGCTATCACATGTATTTATTTAGTGTGTGCAGGTCAAAGCACAACTTGTGGAGTCAGTTCTCTCTTCTACCAGGTGGGTTCTGAAGACCAAGCTCAGGTCATCAGGCTTGGTGGCGAGTGTCTTTACCCACAAGGCCATCTCGCCCGCCCCATAACTGCTTTTTTTTAATTAATTTATTTTTAATGTGCATTGGTGTTTTATTTTGCCTATGGAAGGGTGTTGGGTCTCCTGGAATTGTAGTTAAGGACAGTTGTGAACTGCCGTGTGGATGCTGGGAATTGAACCTGGGTCCTCTGTAAGTGTAGCCTGTGTTGTTAACCACTGAGCCATCTCTCCAGTCCCCTGCTTTTTTCTTGAGTTCCAAGGATATAACTCAGGTTATCCTGGAATGGGGATATGATTCCAGGAATGAGATATACCCTCATTCACGCTTGTACACTAAACACTTTGTAGCCTGAGCATCCTCCAGCCCATGACTTGGTTCTCTCTGGCCTTGTTGAGGATAGACGGGGCAGGGAAGAGGGACAGACAGACGGACAGGGGAGAAAGCCTAGGGGTAGGTGGGAAGCCCTGGGGTTATGCTGCAGAACAGGGCTGCCCAAAGAGAACAGGAGCCAGGTGTGGGGGGGGTGGGAGGCAAGTACAGAGGCTGAGGGTCATTTGGAAGGAGGAGCAGGAAGCTTCCAGAGTGTTAATAGGAGATAATGGCATCAGGGACAAGGTCCTGGCAGGAAATTTAAATCTGGGGGTCCCCAACATGTGAGTAGGAACAAGCCCAGACCGAATCTCAGACTGTAGAGCTGGCAGGCAGTGAGGAGCCAGCAAAGGGGACTAGGAATCAGCCACCACAGGCAAACCACAGGGAGAAGGCAGAGGGTAAGTCCCCCATCCCCCACCCCCCCACCTCGGTCCTCCAGTCCAAACCCAGGATGGAGCCAGCAGGAGGCCATAGGAACATCTGTGGCTTCCTGTCTCCTGCCTCCTCACTGTCAGCCAGCAGCTGTTTCTTGGGCATGGGGACAACTTCATGCAGACCAGGGTTCCATCTATTGTGGAGGGACAGACATGGATGGCTCCCTCAGAACCATCAGGAATGAGAGCCCTTGTGCCAGGCGTACCAGGGAAGGCTGCTCAGAGAACATACCAGAAGGCCTGGTTTCATACTGTACACTGGGGGACGGGCGGCAGAGCAATGCTGAGGGCCAGCAAGGTAGACCGTAGACCGCCACAGGCAGATGGGAACAGGAGTGGGTAGAGGGGCCACAGGAATGGCTGGTGGCCCTGTGAGCAGGACTCTTGCCCTTTAGGGCTGCTTGGAAACAAAACTACAAGGTTCAGTGGAAGAGGGATGAGAGAGGCAGAGGAACCTTTGACCTTTGACACTCACCAGATGTTCGGAGGGAAAGTCAAAGCCCTACCGTGCCTGGCGGGAGCATGGCTCAGGAGAGTGCCGTGGGCAGGCCCAGAGTGGGGGCAGGTTCACGAGTGGCGTCAGGGAAGGCTGTGTGTGAAGCAGGCCTTGAAGAATGCTACAAACCTTCAAAGCTGTGAAGGCAGAGTGAGCATGCCTTATTGTATGGGTACTGGGGAGCCGGGGCAGGTTCCTGAACTCGGGGAGAGACACCGCCGGAACCTGTTTTAGGAAGACGACAACCCATGAGAATGGAAGCCATGTCGGAGGCTGTGGCACAGAGGTCAGGGGTCACGATGGTCTAAGCCGCAGATACCCGAGACCACCAAAAACACTGTGGAGGGCCTTTCCAGGGGCAGTCAGGTGCAGGGACCAGATGTCGGTACATGGTGTGACACTCCCATATCGCCACCTCCCCTTTCCCTGCTCCCTAGACAGGCCATAGTTTCAAGGTGGACAAAGGAACCCCAGAACCCCAGAACCGATTTATCAAGCACTTAGTGTTCACTAAGCAAAGGCAGATGAATTTATGGTGGGTGGGTCATGCTCAGGGACCTGCGACGGCTCCCAAGTGCCCCATCCAGGGGTCTTCCCCCTAATCCACTGGTAACTTTGATGCTCACAGGTGTGCCGCTGACTTGTGCTGGTTTGAGCCAGTTCTGCCTCCCAGGCCTTTGTCCTTTCTAACATGTTTCGCTGTCTCCTGCTCTGAGAGGTGGTCCTGTGTGAAAAGTAGAGCTCAGAGACGAAGCTGGGAGAGGAAGCCGGGCCAGCGCCCACTATGGCTGCAGCCCCAGGAAAGGTCTTGGCTGCTGCTTTGGACCCTGTTGGATCTTTAGGTACACATAGGCTGTGGCCTGTTTACTGGGTGTCTGTCTGTCCCCCAGGGAAGCCATCCAGGTGCCATATAGGGTTGGCCTGGGGGTAGAGCCTTCTCTGTCAACCAGCCTGGGCTCTAGAGTAACCCTGAGCCTGCCTGAAGTGAAAGTTCTCCCTAAGTGCCTTGCTGGACCCCAGCCCAGCCAGGTGCGGGATGGAGGCAGGGAAGAAACCAACCAAGCCAAGAGGCCAGAGCCTCAAGCCAGAGCAGGCCCTCACTAACAAACTCAGCCAGTTTCTCAGCCGTCCGCGTCAGACATCTTGAGGTGTCATGGGGACAGCGGGTCATAAGGAGCCCTGATTGCTCTCCCTGCAGGGCCCCAAGAGACAGAGGGCTATTGAGGTGAAGACAAGTGACCCAGGGCAGGATTTTGAAATGAGAGACTCTGCTGTACCCTGGAGGGAGGGACTCAGCTTCCTCCTGGCCCTGGCTTAATAGCTGACTGCCACACGGTGAGCACTTAGGACCCTTTGCCCAGAGTTGAGAGTTGGGGGCAGAAGCTCATCTCCCCTGAGCTGGCTTAGTCCTTGATGGGGCCTCATCTGGGAGATGAAAGGGTGACCCAGCAGGACCTCAGAGTTGCTCCAGGCCCTTAAAACACCAGCTTCGAACCTGCGTGGGATACAATTAGGCAGGGCCCCAGGTCACCCGGGCCTGTGCTCCAGACCAGCCACCCAAAGAAGTATAAACATCTCCAGAGGGTAAAGTCTTCACTAGAGCCTTGCTGGCCCAGAGAGGAGGCACCTAGTGGGAAGACAGATGGGAACGCCAGCCTGGCCTTGTGGTTGTGGGAGGGGCTGGCGCTCCACAAGTTCACTTCAGCCCTAGTCTAAGCACCCAGACATGTGACCATCCCCCTCCTCTGTGGCCAGCCCTTCCTTCGGGTGATATGTCCTTAACTTCTGGCCCTGTCTTTGCCCTGTTCTCCCTTGCCCTCCCTCTCTCTGGTTCTTTTTCGGGCTGTGCCCTTTATCACACACACCAGGCCCGCCCATGATTCAGTTCCGGAGTCTCCATGTGCACTCACACAAGTGAGCAGTTAGGGACACACAGGCGGAGGAACCCTGAATGTGGAGGCACGAAGCCAGGCCAGACTCAGCGGGTTCTGCTCAGGAGGGCAGAGCCTGTGACTCCTGACCCCCTGAGCTTCTGCAGGGGAAGGGGCGCAGTGGAGACCGCCATTCTTCTGAGGGCCGTGCTGTGGACTCTCTGCATCCCTCGCTTTCACATGAGTGGATTCAGCCAAACACAAACAGAAAATATTTGGGGGAGAAAGTGTATACCAAGCATATTATTATTATTATTATTATTATTATTATTATTTTATTATCATTATCATCATCATCATTATTATTTTGTTTTTCGAGACAGGGTTTCTCTGTGTGGTTTTGGTTCCTGTCCTGGATCTTGCTCTGTAGCCCACACTGGCCTCGAACTCACAGAGATCCACCTGCCTCTGCCTCCCATGTGCTGGGATTACAGGCGTGTGCCACCACCACCCGGTACATGATCTTCTTCTCTCTATCCCCTAATAATGTAGTGTGACAGGACTGACCTGAGACTATCGTAACTCATCTGAGATGAAATAGAGTACACGAGAGAATTGCCTAGGTCATATCAAAATCGATGCCATTTATAGATGGGACCTGAGCATCTGCAAATTGGAACATCTGAGGAAGAGTCTGGCTACCAGTGTCCCTAGAGGAATTTAGGGGTGAAAGTGCTCTGCGTCCTAAAAGACATTGCTGCTGTCTGTGACTCTAGCTGTAAGATATTGATGAAAGTAAGCCCCTCCTCCTCCAGGAAGCTCTCCAGATGGCACAAGCTCACTCCTCTCCATTCTGGGACCTGACAGTGCCCAACTGGCTGAGGCTTCCCTCGGTCTTCTCCTGCCTCCCTCAACAATGAAGATGGGGGGGAAGTTACCTCAGTATTTACTCCCAGGGATCAGTGTCGGGGTGCAGAGCAAGCAGCGACAGCAATTTTGTGAACCCCCTGCCCTAGAATAAGAGAGAACACGAGGACTTTGGGGTTGTACATTGTCTGGCTCCTTTGTCTAAACTGTTTCCCATTTTTCTTTTTAACGGAAATAAATCTCTAACAAAAAATAACCCAGAAGAAATAAACAACATTTCTGCCCAGCACCCAAAGACAAGCTCTGAGCCCTGCAGTCTCCAGCCTGGAGCCCCCTTTTCACTTTGCAAAAAAGTGGGTCTGCCAGGCTGCTCTTGGAGTTTTGCTTAGTTTTGTTGGCTTTGTGTGAGAGAGAGGGTATGTGCACACATGTGTGCATGTATGTAGAGCCCAGAGGACAGCCTCAACTGTCGCTCTTCAAGTGCTGTCTTAGATTTTATGAGACAGGGTCTCAGGCCTGGGACTCACCGCGTAGGCTAGGCTGGGGGTCACAGGGCTCCAGGGGTCAGCCCGTTCCTGCTCTACCAGCGCTGGGATGACAGGATGGCCACCACCACGCACTCAGCCATCTCCGCCACCTGTTCTGTTTTCACTTTTTCATCTTCTTTTATTATTGTTTGAGAAATTCATTCATGCCTATAATGTTTGATTAACCTACTCTCTTCCCCTCTCCTCCGGCTCCTCGCCTATCTTCTCCACCACTCCCCTTCCCAGCATCATTACTCTTTTAAAAACCCCGAGTCCACTTAGCACTGTCTGTATTACCTGCGTGGAGGGCCATCTCCTGGATCACGTGTAGTGTGTGGGTTGCTTTCCTGTGATAAAACAACACAACCAAAAGTAACATGTGGGAGCGTTTACTTGAGGTTATGTTTCCATAGAGTCCATAACGGCCTAGGAGGCGTGGCAGCAAGTGGCCAAAACAGGAAGGTGAGCGATCACATCTCAGCTGCACACAGGAAGCAGAGAGTGAGAACAGGAAGTAGAACAAGGCTGTAAACCCTCAAAGCCCGCCCCAATGATGTACTTCCTCCAGCAAGGCCAAGGCTGTCTGTATCTTCTAAAGGTCCCACACCTCCCTCTATAAACAGCACCACCAACATGGGACCGGGTGCTCAAACAAATGAGCCCGTGGGGGACATTTCTCATTTAAACAGCAGGTAGCCTCTTAGGGATGGCATCCCTGAAGAGAACTGACTCTTCTCCACCAGCAGCCATCAGTTGCCAATAGCAACTCAGCTAGGGGCGGGACTTGATGCTGGGATTCTTCTGCCTTGATCTTGTGCAGTTCTCACGCATGCTATCCCAGCCACTGTGGGTTCATGTGTGCAATGGTCCTGTCATGTCTGGCAAATACTGTTTTTCTGCAGACAGCTGCGCTCTCTGGCTCTCATAGTCCTTCTACCCCTTCTTCCCAGATGATCCCTGAGCCTTTGGGTGAGGGGTATAGACGTCCCATTTAGAGCTGAATACTCTGTAGTCTTATTCTCTGCAGGTTGGCCAGTTGTGGCTCTCTGTCTTAATCACCATCTCCTGAGATAGATAGATAGATATTAGATAGAGAATAGATAGATGGTAGATAGATAGACAATAGATAGATAATAGGTAGATATTAGATAGATAATAGATATTAGATAATAGATAGACAGTAGATATAGACAATAGGTAGATAGATAATAGATATTAGATAAGATAGATGGTAGATAGACAATAGATAGACGATAGATAGATAGATAGATAGATAGATAGA
>CABHPQ010174916.1:0-40692 GCA_902168405.1 Peromyscus aztecus | reverse complement strand
TTTTTTTTTTTCTGGGTAGCGCCAGTATCGCTTTTTGCTGAGATCTGTGTTTTGATGTAGATCTTCCGTGACCTGAGCTACAAATTCCTAATTTCCAGAAGAAATAACAAAGCATGTGTAAACCATTATAGTTTAAATTATTCTGACCCTGTTCCTTACACTAACATTGTTGCTATTGAGAAACACATTTATTTTTCTTCCTCTCATTCTGTATTTTTCTCTTGAACTCAGATCACTTAATTTAGGCAGTTACCAGGTAACTGTTAGGCAATACTTATTCTACTGGCCCATAAACAGAGCTTATACTCATCTGTGGGATGGAATATTGGACTCTTAATCTCTGGTAACTCAGCATGTGACCATGGAGATGGGATCTTAGTAAAGGTAACCAAGTTATAATGAGGTCAGTAGTATAGATCCTAATCCAACATGATCAGTGCCCTTATTATAAAAGGAAGACATTGGGAATCAGAGACATGTGCAAGGAAAACATTATGTGGAGATTGGAGATACCTTGGCACAAGCTGAGAAACCAACAGAAGCTGGAAAAGAGGTTGGGATTCTTCCTTAGTGCTTCCTTGTTCCTGGGGCTGAGACAGGACATTTCTGTTATTTTAAGCACATTTCTGGTTCTTAGGTATTACAACCATAACTTTCCCATACTTTGAATGTCCATTCACATTCTCTCTTTCTCCATCTGTATGTCTCTCTATCTTTTTGTTTCTGTCTCTCTTTCCCTCCTTCTCCACCTGTCTTTCATTCAATTTCTGTCCTGTCTAGAACAGGCTGGTCTTGAAATCACTACATAGCAGAAGGTGACCTTGAATTCATGACCCTCCTGCTTCTACCTCCAAATTCTAGGATTACAGGCATGTGCTACAAAACCCAGCCCATTCTATGTCTTGATGTCTGTCCCCTCTGGGGTTCCCACACCTCCCTGATTCTTCAGCAGGTAGGAAATTCACATTCCAGGGAAGGTGAATGGTGGGTGGCATTCACTTGGTGGATGTCCTAATCTTCCTTGTCAATGTGACATAACCAAGAGACACTTGAGTCTCAATCGAGGGATTTCTCAGACCAGATTGGCCCATGGCCCTGTATGTGAGGAAATGTCTTTATTGTTGATTGATGTGGGAAGACCCAGCCCACCATGGACACTGCCACCTCTGGGCAGATGGTATATATGATAAGTCTAAGAAATCTGGCTGAGCACAAGTCCGAGGAAGCAAGCCAGTAAGCGGCAACATTCCTCCCTGGTTTCTACTTCAGTTCCTGCCCTGGTTCCCTCAGTGACCTGGAAGCAGAGGCTGGAATTAACCCTTTTCTTTTGCTTTTGATCTTTGTGCTCACCACAATGGAAAGCCAACTAGAACACACGACCTAGAAAAAAATGTCATTATTGTACTTCTTATTCAGCAAAGCAGGAACAGCACTGCTGATATTCTCTTACTCTCTTACTCTATTTCTGAGGACAAGTTTCTAAATGGTCTTATTAAATAAAAACCATGGAGACAGAAATTTGGGTTAAAGCCTCAGAGAGATCAGGGAAATACAGAGAGCCATCAGCTAACCTCGCCTTGCCAACTCCACAGTTTCCAAAGAAAGCATGACTTCCTGTCTACCCAGGATGTAGCCTTGCTTTTCTGCCCTCTCATTGGCTCTTAGCCCAGCTACCTCACTTCCTTTTCCTACATAGCTCTGTCACTGTCTGTCTGTCTGTGCAGACCTCCAGGTCTCTATGGTTTGTACTGGGTGTGTGTCACCACACTTGGATCTGTTCTCTGTGGCCTTGAACACACAGAGATCCAGCCTGCTAAGGGATTAAGGGTGTGTGCTGACTGACTTCTTTGCTTACTTAAAATGGCTGGCCTTTCCCCCCTGATCTCCAGGTAAGCTTTATTTATTAACGCACAAATAAAATATCACCACACACTTCACTTTTACAGTACTTGCTATTCAATATGAAACTTACCTTGAAGTACATAGATGTCAATCAATTATTCTTTCTAATCTATTTTTATTAATTCTTTGAGAATTTCATACAACATATTTTGATCATATTCATGTCCTGCTTCCCCCTTCCAACTCCTCTCAGATCCAACACCTTCTCCCAGTCCCTCTTCACTTTGTGTCTTCTCAGTTCCGTCTGTGTGCTATAGAAGTCACCAGCTCTCAGCACACATCCTGGTCCCTCGACTCTCGCAATCTCTGACACCTACTTTGCAATGGTTCCTGAGCCTTAGGTGTGGGGATTGGGTTGTAGATTTATCAACTGGGGACAAGGACCCCACAGTTCATTGTTCTCTGAATTTTATAATAACCAGTTATGGTTACGATAATTGTCCTTGTCTGCTGCAAAGAGAATCTTCTTTGATGAGAGGTGAGACCTATACTCATATGTAGGTATAAAGATAAGTATTTTGAATGCACTTAGAAATTATACTGGTTTAGGAAGGTTTAGGTTCTTCCCCGGGTTCAATGTCCTCATCAGACACAGGTAGATGACTAAGTTTATAGTACCAGTCCTGTAAATTTTTTTTCTCATCTCTACTGACATAAAATAACTTTTCTTTATTGTGCAATGTTTATTTGTCAAATACTAAAGCCATACATGTGTCAGAGAACATTCTCCTGCTGTGGATTTGGTGATAAGTCTTACGTTATTTTAACTATTATAACTTATTATTAAATTTAATTTTAAAATATACAACCAATTCATTACTTTTAGTGGAAATAATCTAGATGTTTTCAATATGTTCAACTTTAAGAACATCTAGACAAATTTAAGTACATTTTTAAACCTTTAGCTTTTACTTAAAAGCTTATTCTAGAAAAATACATATTTTTTATAATATTTGGTACTTTGGTATTTAACAAAATATTTATTCTTTAGAAAAGACTTGTTCTTTCATTTACACTGAATATATTAAGGTCATTCAGAGTTGTTTTATACTTTTGTTACATATCTGCGGTTAGTGAAATGATTATTCACTTGGTACTTCTTTTATTATTAAATAAAAATTTTAATGAAGGTGTAATTACATAATTTCCCCTTTCCGTTCCTCTATCCAATCCTTTCCAACTACAATCCCCCACTCTTTCTTGAAACTGAGGCCTCTTTTCTTTGTTATTGTTACATATACATGTATCTATATTACATAGATATGTGTCTAAATATATAAATACAACTTGTTTAGTCTTTGTAGTGTTATTGTATGTATATAATTTTAAGCCTAACCACTTAGTATTGGATAAACAATTAAAGGGCTCATGCCTGAGGAAGACTATTTCTCTGAGTACTCCTTAGTTACCTATTGCTCCTTGTCTAGGAATGGGGCCTTGTAAAATTTCCCTCTTCTATGTGAATGTGTCTATCGGTGTTGAGTCTTATTCTGGTGATCATGTTGTTGAGGTATCATGGGTAATGTTTTTCTGTTATTTCTAGGATTTATAATGTCATAGCTTATTTCCTCAATACTCTGGCTCATAACAACCTTACTGTCCCTTCCTCCATGATGTTATGTGAGCCTTAGGTGCAAGAGTCATATTGTAGACTCATCCGCTGAAGAAGCTAGGCACCCCATGATTGTCCACTCGTTCTCTGTATTTTAACAAGTAGATATTTATTACGGTCTCCCTCTGTTGCAAAGAGAAGGTTTTGTTTGTTTTTTTTAAACAAGGTGTGAGAGGAGTGAGAGCTTATCTATTGATAGAAGGATACGTATTTACATATTACAATGTAGCTAGGAATTGTCCTGGTTTAGTACAGTAGCAATAGTTGGTTCTCCTCTGAGATTCATGACTTCACTATTCCTAGGTAGTTGACTGCGTTTCCAGTGCTAGGCATAATTGCCTTTCTGTTGAGAAGGTCTTAAGTCCAACTATATGCCTACTGTTTACTGCTGAGATGTGAGTGCCACTATTGCAGTCTTAGGATTTTCATGGCATGCTGGCTGTTGTTGATGTTTATCAGTGTTACAGCTGGGTAGGACTGTTGGTTGCTTCTTTTCTTTGGAAAATTGTCTAGTACATTTTGGCACTCTAAAAGCTAGTCCTCAGAGATGAAGTCCTACAGGTCCTTTTGCCCAAAGTGCATGGTGTCTCCTGAAATGGGGATTTACCTTCAACCTCTAGGAGACTGAAACAAAGGCAAAAACAATAGCCTATATAGTTTTGTGACTCTTGAGCTCCCTTGAACAATGACTTGAAATTATAAAAATTTTGGAAATAGAGGAAAGTGAAAAGTACTATATTAAATGAGGGAGATCAGGCCTGGAAAGATGTATCTTTGTTATATTTTTCTAATTGTTTTTTTCTGGTGTAGGAAGTACCTTTATTTTTGTAAATTAAATTTTTCCCCTATGATAAGTGGTGATGCAGAATCACAGATCTCACCTGAAAATGAATAAGAGATTGTTTATTCTGGAGTCAACAATGAGTAACTATGACTCAGGAACACAGACAGATGAGGTTACCCCAAATATCATGTTCTAATGTGATAACAGTGTCATGAAGATTTTATAGTTACAGGACAAAAATGTATTTACTCGAGGCACTTTGGTGAGAATATCAGATACAACCAAGTAGGAGACTCTGCTGTAGGTCTCAGATGTTATCTGAGAACATTCTCAGCTTTTAGACTAGGGGAATCTAGTGGTCTGTTAATATATCTCAAAAGTTTTCACATGATAATCTGAGGCCAAACAAAGGGTTGGATAACAAATGCTATTGAAGGGATGAAACATAGCCCAACATGTTATAATCTCCAGCATTCCAACTCTCACAATCATTGAAGTCCCAATCAGCGAGTCAACCTTTCAGATCCTTTAGCATAGTTATGCCCATTTTGGGGGGAGAGAGGCAATCTGAAAACGTCAGTTGACACAACCTTGTTAAAATTTATCGTTAATTATTATTATTAATTTATTTAGATATTTTTGTTCTTAATATTTGACAGTATTACTCATAAGGAACATTTTTTTAGCATTCCTACCATGGTTTACATCTTACTTAATCATTAGTATTTAGTATTGGCCAGGAGTTCCGACACTGCGTTAAGCAGTACTGTTGCTGGCATGTTCTGGCTTTATGTGAGAGTGTATCTGTCTGTCTGATGTGAGTGCCTTTTACCTCCCCTCGTGTCATAATCACTCTAGTTACAACCTCAGCACAATGTTAAACAGAAGTGGTGAAATTCAACACATTGTTTTCGTTCCTCATCTTGGGATAGAAAGCTTTCACTCATTCAGTATTTTGTTATGGAGTTATCTATGAGGTTTCCATAGATATCCTTTATCTGGCTGAGAAACTCTCCATCTACTCCTAATTTATTGAGTGTTTGTGCAATAAAAGACACTGTTTTTTTTTTTTAATTTCCTTAGTCTATTAAGGTTTTGTTGTCCCTTAAGCTATTAACATGGTATATTACAATGTATTTAGGAATACATTGAATCAATCTTGTATTCCTGAAATGATTAGCCAATGGTGTGTAACACATTTTATATGTTGCTGAAATTGTTCTGCTTGTTGAAGACTTTAATGTCTGTATTTATAAGAGATACTGATTGGTACTTTTCCTGAGATGGCTTTTGGGCCATGTGGGGTCAGTTTAAGGGCATCCTAGAAAGAGTTTGATAGTGCCCTTCCTCTTCAAGTTTTGGAAGAGTTTAGGAAGGAATGGTATTGATTCCTTTCACTTGAAAGGTGGCTGTTCCAGAACATAGTTCCAATGGTTCTTCAGAGATTCTCAGCTGAAAACATTTGGCTTTAGCCCTGTAATTTGAACTATACCTGTGCCTAAAACTCTGTTAGCTTCAACTGAGAAATTTCCCCCACCAGACTGGGCTGTAGACATGTGTATGTGCCATTTTCTTGATAAACGATAAAGGCGAGAGGGTTGAACTTTTGGTCAGGTAGTCCTGGGTCTTATGAGAATGAAAGCTGAGCAGGCCATGGAGAGCAAATGTGATCTCTGCTTCAGTTCCTGCTCCCAAGTTTCTGCTTGAGTTCCTGTTATGGCTTTCCTCAATGATGGACCTGAACCTGTCAGCCAAAAAAAACTCCTTTCCTCCTCAAGTTGGGTGTGGGTCATGGTGGATGACACCTTCCATGCCCAGTTTCTGTCTCTCATGGTCAATTTCCCTTACTGTTTGTTAGTAGCTTTGCTATCCCAGCTCTGGAAAGCAGCTGTTAGGCTTTATCATGGTTTTATTAAGCCACACCAAAGTAATAAGGGAGGCTTTTCTAAGTTCTTATATCTTTTTTTTGTTTTGTTTTGTTTTTCGAGACAGGGTTTCTCTGTGTAGCTTTGCGCCTTTCCTGGAACTTGCTTGGGAGACCAGGTTGGCCTCGAACTCACAGAGATCCGCCTGCCTCTGCCTCCCGAGTGCTGGGATTAAAGGCGTGCACCACCACCACCCGGCATTCTTATATCTTATATAGGACAAGAAAGTAGATGCTGCAGAACTGTTAAAAGATTCACAGTAGAGTTCTGCTTGCTCCTCTTTAGCCTGCACTCATTTATCTCTACGTACTGATTACCACAGACGTCTCCAGATACTTAGTGAATGTTTCACAGATAATTAACTAATCACTTTGAAATAGACTCTACCATTTTATTCTTAGCCTCAGAGAAGCTTCTCACAGACCAGCTTCAGCCTTCTATTATAAACTCAGTCTAATAATCATGTTCCCTAATGACAAGGAAGTGAAATTGGAAATTGGGAAGAAAATGATACTTAGTTTAAAGTAGATTCATGAAACTTATGGGAAGGATTATATGTAGCTAAAATTACTAAGGCGGTTTAGCACAGACAAATAGATGAATAGCTATAAAGCTAAGGAGCAGATGAGGTATGGTACAGAGGCATTTAAGTTAATGGACAGAATTTAGAATTATGAATGTCCCTGGACAAATGATTATTCAAAAGTGTAAAACATTAAATTCTTTTATCATTTCATATGAATATTGAAATCAAGCTGAGCTCAGGAACAAATTTTCAAAATCAAAACTGTAAATTCTGAGAAATACAGAAGATACTAATGACAAGATGGGAAGCATTTTTAACCATGACATTGAAAGTCCATTGCTTTCAGTGAAAAGTGGCAATGTTAAATAATTTTAATGAATTATTTATATAAAAGCCACTATCATAGAATAGGAGATAATTCAGTAGACAAAGAATATAAAAAGATAACTACTGAAGGGAAATGAATAACATATATGCTCAGTATCATCCCTGAAAGGAAATAAAAATGAAAGAAAAAAACTCTCTTTAATAACCTTCTGATTGACAGTCATTTAAAAAGTTTTGCCAGGCATTTAGGTATTTTTAGGATGTTCATAATAAAGTACAAGAAATTGGATACCTTGGACAACAGAAATTGGTTTTACAGTTCTATGACCCAGAACTCTAAGATTATAGCACTTTGAGGGTTCTTCATCTTGAAGGTTGTGGGGGGATCTTCTCATGCCTCTATCCTTGCTGCAGGGGATTGGCTGCCAACAACAGCACTCCCTGAATTCTGCTGCGTGACTGTGAGATCTGCTCTCTTCTTCACATGGTTTTGTCTCTGCAAATCTGTGTTCAAGTTTCCCTTTTACTAATCACATAATTAACTGAACTGAAAGCCAATCCTGTTCCAACGCAACCATCTTAATTCTGCCTGCTCTGACTTGACTGTTTCCAAGCATGATCGCATTGTCAGGTGCTGTGGAATAAGACATCAGCATAGTGTTTGGAGGGAGGGACTTTATAATTCAATCTGTGCTACCGTGTGTCCCTAAGGATGCAGAGCACGCAAACTCCTATACACACTTGATGGGAACGTAAGTAATTAACATTGCTTTGAAAACAAGTGCTGGTATGTTTTCCAATGATCTGTAATTATAACCCAGAAGTTTTATTTCTTGCTACTTGCTCTTGAGCCAGTGTTACATATGAACTTTAGATGCTGTATGTAAGGATGCTCACTGTCTGGAGTGTTAGAACTGGAGAAGACTGATAGTGTAGAGATGAAATTACTGCTTCATGTTTCAACAAGGTTAAGTAACAGAGATAAAAGATAAGTCACTTTTTAAAAAGTCATAAGTTACAGAATGATTCAGATATGCTGATGTTTTCATGTTTTATGGTACATGTGTTCTATTGATAGCTACATTTGTGGGGTGAGGCATTTGCAATAGAATGGAGAGGATGCACTAGAAAAAGAGGGAAGAGCTAGAGATTTGAGCTGTCAATAGGCTGCAAGTGCAGTCAATGTTTGCTTTTCTTAAAAAGTTAAAATTAAAGAAAATATAATATAAGGTTAATATTTATTAAATCTGGAACATGGGCTTTCATTGCATTAGTCTCTACTTTTTCCATATGTTTGAAATATTTTATAACAAAATATTTTTTTAAAAATCTCAGCAGGGCAGAACAATGTGCTGACAATAATATGATAAAATTTTAGAGGGAAGAATTTTAGAATCCTTAATCTTGAATCAAATGGAACTCTTACTAGCTGGATGCGTACACAGTAGGGGGTATACGGGTTAAAATAAGAATTTGTTTAAATTTCTAGATTTGATTTGACTGTAATTTCTTGTATCAATACTACGAAAGCCTGCCAGCCAACAAGCCTAATTCGTACTAAAGTTGAACAATTTAAGCCCAGGCTCCACAAGAGGAAAGCGATCATACTTTCAGCTCTGCGGAAGTCAGGAAGCAGTGCTCAGTTTGCAGATCCTGGAAACTGTGCGAGGAAGTGGGAGGAGATCGGAGTTGAATGACAGGGGCTCCAGGGCCCACCGGCTTAGGCTAGCCTAGGGAGGGCTGGGAAAGTCATCACTGAAGTTGTTTGATTGTCTGCTGTGGTCTGAAGAGACGAGACGGCAAGGGATAAAAATGACAAGAGATTTCCAGTATTATGTGTTATCTAAACATAACGATCTTTCCAAGGATGGGGAGAGCTAGGACTGGCTGCCTGTGGCATGATCTTCCCCAGAAAGCAGTGGGCTCCTTATTGCTGCTAATACCTGATTAAGACGGCTATCTACTATAGAAATGATTATTATTGTCTAGACCAGAACATTGACTCCAGAATTTGGGTATGTAGACTTGAAAAGACAAGGGACTTCTACCTTATTTCTCTGCTAGGGAAAAATGCTACAACCAAATAACCAAAATATAAATAGATATTGCCTATTCCCACCACCATGGAGAAACGAGCATTGTAATAGCAAGATAATGGTATTAAAAGATACGTTTACACACAATTGGTTTTCACCCTTAAGTGAAAGCTGACCACTTTAAACCGACTCTTTTTCAGGCCTGGTAACATAACTCAGTGAACGAAGGCGCTTGCTACCAAGCCTGATGACGCGAGTTTTATTCCTGTAACAGATATGGTGGGACTAGAGAACTTACGCTTGCACATGCATTGTCCTCTGACTTTCACACGCACGGAGACACTTGTGCTCCCATACACGTACACCCTCCTCACCCACAAAATCAAACAAAAGTTTTAAAGTATATGCTAAGACGCTTTAAAGTAAAATAAAGAGATTTTTTTTTATCAAATTCTGCATTTTGATATTCGGTAATTTTTCTTAATTTATTCACTTGGGAATGCATAAATACAACAGTATAATGTGAAAGGGAACTTAAGTGTTTAGACTATATTTGAAATTTATTTTCTTGTGTTATTCAAGCATACTTTGTCAGTGACCTAGAGAAAGCAACACATTTCAAATATAATTTCACCTAACTTTAAATATTCCAGGTAGGTTGAGAAAAATCAAAGGCTGACCCTTTGCCTTTCTTTTCAGGTTAGAACAGGTCAATAGCTGAGAACAAGGCATTTCAGAAGACAGGAACTAGAGGCTCCAAGTATTTGCTTACACGTAGTGGCTCCAAGCTTAAAATAGGAAAGAAAACCCACACGGTGAGATGACTGCATGGAAGGGTCAATGTGGCTCCCGATTACAGCTCATGCTACAGGACCTAGAGGGTCAAAGTCAATCTGTTCAGAGGACCCTTCTCTCTCATATTGGCCTGATTTGGGATTTCTCTAGAATATTTCTCAACCTTTACACTTGTCTTTTGTAACAGAATTCTTTCCTGTACAGGATGCATTGCAGTGTTCCCAGCTTTTGCTACCACAGGCTTCTAGTAATTCCCCAATTCCAATGCCACCATCGAACACTGTCTCTGGAAGTATAAGTGTTCCTTCTTGGTTATGAACCACTTTGGGGAACGATCATCATAGTCACTGGGATCAGTCTACCTCAGTGTCCAGATGGGTTTCCACTTACTTGTGTTTGCCATTTCGGAGCATGGAGGATCAGAAGGCATGAGGGTGGCCAGTTTTACAGCTTGCCTTCAATTTAGTCAGAGATCTTTGATCTTTGGGACATGGATAAAAATATATGGGAACAAATTTCAATTGCAATGCACTGTAGGGAAACTAGCGAACCTTTAAATACCATAGCTGCCCTCTTTGCATTAATCAGTTCTGATGAATGCTGGGGCTCTTTTATCTTGCTGTTCTTCTTTCTTGAAAATTACCTCAAGGTATTTGAAAATACTTTTAAAGTTTTTAGTCTGACCATTACATTTCCATCATCCACCAAAAGCCATCAAAACATTAACTTGATTATTTGGGAGTAAATCCTTTCTTACGTAGACAACTTTCTCTCAAATACATACATATGCATTCTCTTATTTTAGGTTTGGCCTTCTGCCTGGATAAAAAGCAGGAACTGATTTGTATTTTCCTTTGAGAAAAGAATCTGTGACCCTTTTGTTTTACATTGCTGTTTTATTTTTTTTATTTTTATTTTTTTTTACAAAAAATCTGCACCCACACACTACACAGATGTAAATACTCTGTTTAGTTCATCGTAAAAGAAAGTTAATGATTTGTATGGGAGGAGAGGGACCCAGAACTGTGTCTGCCAACCTTGGGACTAGTAAAAAAAGTAAAACAAATTATGTACTAATCAATTTAGTAAGTACTCTGAGGATTTCCTTTAATGAAGAGAAGGACAGAGGACATAGACACTGGAACAAAGCACAGGCTTATGAAGTAATTGTTACTCAGAGCTAGAATAAGTCAGTACTGAGATTTAGTTGTGTGTCCAGGAATAGTGAACTTACTCCTCAGTGTCATACATTAATGATAGTTAGAATTAACCCTTTGGGAAGGAATTAGGGCTACATGAGGTCATGAAAGCAAGATCCCACGATGGCCTGAATGGCTTTATAAAAAAGAAGGAGACGTGAGGTAGCAAACTTGCTCTTTCCGCTCTTCGCCAAATGATGTCCTGGCTGCCTTTGCACTCTGTAGGGTCCCCACTAGCAGGGGTACTTAACAGATACAGCTTCTTAACCTGGGATTTCTAACCCTCTGAAACGTAAACAAGAACAAAAAGAAAACCACGATAGCTAAATCTTTTCTTTTCTTTTTCAGAAGAAGTTCTACATGCTAGTAAAGATTCTGTAGTAGGAGAGGGTCTAGTGTGCATACTGTTTACACCTACAAACATTCATGCACTAGACTGCTACTCTTGTATTCGGAATAGAGCATCTTTCCTGAACATTAGTCTCTCTCCCCTCTCTGTCTCTGTCTCTGTCTCCCTCTCCCTTCCTTTCTTCCTCCTACTCTTCACAGTACCCACTTTTATCATTTGCACATAGGCCTTTACACAGGAACTCATCAGAGAGTTTCTGTGACACCACATGGATCCTTACGTTGCCTTCTGTGACTGTACTTTAAGAACACTGTTAGATGGGCAAATTTCTTCAGGTCTGAGAGTCACTTCTACAGCCTCGTGTAGACTCTAGTTAAACCTATTAGTTTAGATCATAATTCTACCATGGTCATAGAAAACTGCAGTAAGAGATTTGCTTTTTGTTCACCTTTGTAATTTGAAGATAGTTACGCTGTATTTTTTCTTTGTGTTTTGTGTATAGGTGTGAATACTTGTGTACAGCATATGTACATGGGTTTGTGGGGATGTGAACACCCTTGTACATGTGTGGAGGCCAGACAAGGATACTGGTGTCCTCCTTTATTGATCTCCATTCTGTTCCTTTGAGGCTGGGTCTCTCACTGAGCCTGGAGCTGTGAACATCCTACCTTCACACTCTCCCCCTCCTGCATCTGGTTTTTTTAGGGGGCTGCTGCTATTTGTTCTGGTGTCCCCAATCTTGTGTGGCACAGCAAACTCACTTACCTGTTGAGCCATTTCCCTAGCCTCTATACTTGTTGACGTTAAAAATATTTAAATTCTTTTGCTTTACAAAACAGCAACTAGTCATTGGCATTCAATTATAGCAACAGAAAACAGATTATAAGGGCAAATCCCCTATAGGCTAAATCATCTTCATATTTGAAAAAGCTCTTTATTGTGTCTGGATCTCATGTTCTCCAGGATACTGCGCCTCATTTGTGATCAAAACCATTTATTTTGATAGAAGAGAGTAATACAAGGCTCTAACCACAGTGACAGAATGTCCGCTGGTTTGATCAGTGTGCACTGGACACTCAAGAGCACAAATCTAGCAGCATTGGTACTTCTATGACTGTCTAACCCCTGGGTTTGAAACCATTAACTGCTTAAGAGTGGGGTAGTAGGTTAGAATAGAGTGATGGCTTATTTGTTCATTTGTTTATGTGTTTTATCTATGAGGGCAAGAATTATTTCAGACTCAGATATTGTAGGAGTAACAATCAAATAAAACAAAAATCAAATGAAAAGACCAAATAAGTAATAATCAAACCCAACTGTTGGTGTTTGAGGATTGCTCAGTTATTCAATTATCTGGTTCATTTACTTTTTCAGTATTTAAGACAATCAAGGTTTCCCCTGTGTTTTTGACTAAAAGAATCACATCTTTCTCTTATCCTCTTTTTCTATTCAGTTAAATAATCATGATTCATCTTTTGTTTATGCTTTTCTATCTACAATTATCTAAATGTAAAGAGAAATCTCATTGTGTCATTTTTGATCACAGGAGGAAATTTCTCAACTATTACTTGTTTATAATATCCTCAAATTTAAAAAGTTTCTCTTCTTTAACAATGTTCTTTTCAGAGGCTAAAGATTTAGTTATTATGAACTTCTTTTATATTTTAATTTATTTCATTCAATTGCCCTTGTCTAGAAGTTTATCTTTGGCTTCAGGGTGACCAGGTTTCATGTTATGAAATCCATTTTTTTTTTGTGACTGTAGTAGCATTCCTATATAACTAATATACCTAAGTTTCATTTTCTTTTTATTAAGAGATTTTCTATTCATTTAATAGAACACCCCCCGCCTTCTCCCCCAACCCCCAAACCCCCATTCCCATCTCCTCCAAGGCAAAGTCTCCCTCGGGGAGTCAGCAGAGCCTGGTACATTCAGTTGAGGCTGGTCCAAGCCCCTCCTCCCTGCACCAAGGCTGAGCAAAGTGTCTCAGCATAGGCAGTAGGTTCCAAAAAGCTGGCTCATGCACTAAGGACAGGTCCCGGTCTCACTGCCCGGGGTCCCCTAAACAGTTCAAGCTAAACAACTGTCTCACTCATTCCTATATAACTAATATACCTAAGTTTCATTTTCTTAAAAAAAATTTACATTAGGTGTATGAGTGCTTTCCTGAATGTATGTCTGCATACCATGTGTGTGCCTGGTGCCTGTGGAGGCCAGAAGAAGGTATTGAATACCCTAGAACTGGAATTACAAATGGTTGTGAGGTACCATGTTGGTCCAGGGACTCAAACTCAGGTCTTTTGGAAGAACAACCAGTGCTCTTAACCATAGAGCCATCTCTCCAGCCCTAGTTTTGTATTCTTAATAATTTACCATTATCAGTTTATTATTTTTCCTTAGGGTATTTTTAGATGCATTAATTTCACAGTAATGTGACCATGTACCTGTCAGAAACAACTCAATGGGTTAAGGTTTATTCTGGCTCATGAATTCAGAGAGATTTCCATTCTTCATGGCAGCAAAGACTTGGTGGGATGAGCCTAGTCCTTGAGGGTGGGGTGCAAGGATGATGCAGTTGCTTATTTATTTACTAGCTGACAGGAAGCAGAGAAAGATAAACCAGAATTAGAGAGAAGTAGAGCCTTCAAGACCACTCTGATGATCTTCTGTCCTTTAGGTCCCATGTCCCATATGCTCTACCATCTTCCAAAGCAGTATTACCAGCTAAGGATTAAGTTTTCGAGCAAACAAGCCCCTGAGAGATGTTCTGTATTCAAACTCTAACAGTAGATGAGGATGAGCATCCTTGTAACTCTTAAATTGGTCACATGCTCTTTCATATCTGATGTTCTTGAGCATAGAAGTTTTTTGGTAAACCACAGAGCATCAGTAACAGTGGCCTCATTACTGGTTCCATATCCAAGAACTCGTAATTCTTGCAGTAAATGAAAGAGGCCTGTAAAGAAAGGCTAGGGGGTAGGGTAAGTAAATTCTCTACTTTTAGTGATGCCTAGTAAGGCTGAAGAGGGTTGTGATGGTTAACTTTGATCGTCAACTTGACTGGAAAACTTTAAGAAAATATTTTATTACGACACTGAGATCATGATATTATAAGTAAACTAAATCTTTTTAAGATGACATTTTATATTGATTTGTTTCAGTCATAACTTATGCATATTTCCTTTTACATTTATATCTTTCAAAAACAGCTATCACAACCGTTTCTGTCTTTCCTCTGTGTTTCTTATATGACCTCATTAAAAATAGACATCTCACTGTAGTAATGTTTGCTATCAAATATTATCTAATTTTTTCTAAGTTTTTAGGTATTATTAACACATTAATCTTTGAATATCATCATTTAGCCAAGGTGAAAACTCAATTATAGTTATTTGTACATGTTGGCTTTTCTATGTGAATAATCACATTATTTTAAAAATGATCATATCTTTTAATTGTGACAATTTAATTTCTTTCCATATTCATAATTCTTTTTTTGACAGTGGTCAGAACCTGTAATAGAACATGTAATCAAGCGGTAATGCATGGTATCCATTTTTAATCATAACATGTAAATTAGTGTCTTCAATGTCCCACCACTGATGTGATAATGTTTGCTGTCTTTCCTTTGCACATATCTTTTAACAGATAAAGCAAACCATGGTCTTTATCCCTCTTTTATGTAGAATGCTATTTAATTTTGTTTGAAAGAGTTTTGTATTATTTCAGCCACTTTTTTCACTTTAATAATCTGACCACGTAAATTTTCTCATTTAACCTTAAAATATAGTGATTTACATTTACAAATTTGGATGTTAAATCTCCTTTGACTTCTTTATTTTTAATTAACTTTCTCTTACATTTGAATCAGTACATTTTATCTTAAAAAACATTTCAATTGACAGACATGAAAACTGTCTGTTATCACCTTGTCTTAGAGTTTCTATTGCTGTGAAAACAAACACCATGACCCAAAACAACTTGGGGACAACTTATTTATTTTTATCTTGTTCATTTTGTCTTACCCTTCAAGGTAATAGCCCATCACTGAAAGATGTCAGGGTAGGAACCTGGAGGCAGGAGCTGATGCAGTAGCCAGGGGAGAGGGGTGCTGCTTACTGGCTTGCTCCCCATGGCTTGCTCAGCCCACTCTTTTATACACCCAATGGTCACCTGCCCAAGACTACGGCTACAATAGGTTGGGCCCTCCACATCCATCATTAAAAAAGAAAATGCCTCACAGACTTGCTTACAGGCTGATCTTCTGGAGGCATTTTGTCAAGTGACTATCTGTTTTTTCAGACAACTATAGTTTGTGTTATGATGACATAAACTAACAGACACACACATATACTCTAGTTGGTTTTAAGATGACATACAACCAACCAAAACACATATAGAGCATAATGTTTGAACCAGATGTACCTTGTGGACTGGCTAAACTGAGCTCCCTAACACATTCAGTGCCTCTCATGCTTACCATTATTTTTTTTTTGTGAGTTGAGAAAACACAAATTTCAAGGACTCCTCTGTGTTACTAACTATAGTTACTGAATTATGAAGTAGATTTCTTATGCTTCATGTTTTTCCAGAAATCCATTCTCTGACCAGCATTGTCCCATCCTTTCTATCTCCACTCCCTTGTCATTACCATTACTTTATCTGATTACATGAGCTCATCTTTTGTAGACTCCATATCAAATCAGGTCACCTGACATTTGTCTTCTGTGCTTGGCTTCTTATGCACAAAATAATGCCGACCTTGGCTATATTGTCCCAAATGACAGAATTCCCTTCATCTTTGCTGTGGGATGTCTTTCTGTACACTATGAATATGTGTTGCTCTGGTTGGTTGATAAATAAAGCTGTTTGGCCAATGGCGAGGCAGAATAAGGTTAGGTGGGACATTCAAAATGAGACAGGAGAAGAAAGGAGAGTGAGAGGAGACACCAGCCTGCCGCCCAAGGAGCAACAAGGTGCCAGCAGACCAGTAACACCACAGCCACACGGCAACATATAGATTAATAGAAATGGGTTAAGTTATAAGAGCTAGCTACCAAGAAGCCTGACCCATAGGCCATACTGTTTGTAAATAATATAAGCCTCTGTGTGTTTACTTGGGACCAAGAGGCTGTGGGATGTAGGTGGGAGAGATTCATCCTAACATGCAGGACCAGAGAAACTTCTGGCTACACATTTTAAAGGAGGAACAGTATCCCATTGTACGTACATGCTTCATTGTCTTCACCTGCACAGCTGGAAGCTTGATTCTACACTTGGACACTTGTGCATGGTTCTGCAATAAACCTGGGGATGCAGTTGGCTCTCTGATACACTGATTTAGTTTTCACAGTGGGACTGCAACTGGATTGCTAGCATTTTCTCTAGGATTTTAAACTGATGCTTAAACCTGCAATTGACCTATATTTGAAGCAACTGTGTGTTTTGGAATATAAATATATTTACACTGTGAAGATGTGTCTTTGCCAAGTTGCCTTCTGATTGGTTTAATAAAGAGCTGAATTGTCAATAGCTCAGCAGGTAGAGGCTAGGTGGGTCTTCTGGGGACAGAAAAGACTCTGGGAAGAAGAAAGGCAGAGTTGCCAGCCAGACACAGAAGGAAACAGGAGGTACAAGATGGAAGAGAGGTAATGTCATGTGGAAGAATGTACATTAATATAAATGGGTTAATTTAAGTTACAAGAGCTGGTTGAGACAAACCTAAGCTAAAGGCCAACCTTTCATAATTAATGTGTCTTCATGTCGTTGATTGGGAGCTGGTGGTACCGAAAAAAGACTCATTACAAATGGTGCCCAAATGTTGCAAGATATTTGATTATACTGTATAAAGATATGTCACTGTGATTGGTTAAATGAAAAGCTAAATTGCCAATAGCAAGGCAGGAGGTATAGCAGGGACTTCTGGACAGAGAGAACTCTGGGGAAAAAAAAGGCGAAGTCTCCAGCCAGATGCAGAGGAAACATGATGGGCAAAATGGAGATGAGGAAACAAATGCATGTAAGAGTGTAGATTTAAAAATATGGGTTAACTTAAGTTATGAGAGTTGTTAGAAACAAACCTAAGCTATGACTAATCTTCCACAATTAATAATAATTCTCTGTGTTGTTTTATTTTTTTGTGAGCTGGTGGCCCAAAGGAAAGTCTGACTACAAGTAAGTGTGTGTGTGTGTGTGTGTGTGTGTGTGTGTGTGTGTGTGTGTAAGGTAAACTTAAACTAAAAGCACAGAAAGTGATCCATTTTTTCCTGGTTTCAGATGGATTTTGTAAACGATTGAAATTTGCAGCAGACTGTACTTTCCAAAAATCGTCAGAGCAGTTTCAATACCACTTCTGCCAGAATATCATTTTACCTGTCTTCAAGAAGTGACATTTATTTCAATTTCCCTTAAAACTTGATGGAACTGTGGCGGTGTGACTAAGGACTGAGGTGCCAACTGACTTTTGTCTGACTAGCTCTCTGGGGATGTTTACTTCTGGGCCTTCGCCACCATGTTGTGGAGAAGTCTAAGCCTCATGAAGGAGTCACAGCAGGTGTTCTAGCTGACAGTTGCCCCCCACCAAAGTCTCACTTCAGTCAGCCAGATGTGTGAGTGTCTGAGCTTTTGGAAGGTTCTTGGCTTCCTGCTAACTTTGAGAGTTCCAAGTGATGAATAGCGAGTGCCGAGAGGAGCTGTCCCCACAGAGCTCTGCTCTAACCAGAGAGCTGGAGCAACATAGATGCTGCTATTTTAAACCACAGCTTCTGGCATGGTTCATTCCGCAGCATTAAATAATTCATAATTCAAAACCTGTTTTGTTAATATTCCTCCTCAGAAAGGATTTGGTTGTTCATAGTTTTGCTCAAACTTTTGTATTTTTAAAAAGTTTTTTTAAAAGTTTTGTTTATAAAAAAAATTACCATTGAGTGCATGCTTACATTCGATTACCCTTTTATTTTAACCAAAACATACTTAATGTAAGAGGATAATAACTTTAATCCTTGCTGCCAGATCCATTTACATTTTGCTGTGGTTACAGATGTTCTTGGGATTGCTTCTCATGATTCCTGTTCTGCTTTCATTTGCTTCTGTTCTCTTAGTTGGATTTTTTTTCTTTTGAATTCTCCCTACTCTGCCATTCTGGTCTTACTGGTTATAAAATCTCACTAGCCATAATTAGCAATTAAAAATATCTGAAGATAGCCAGTCTCCTAAAATGTATTCTAAAGAATATGGGGCTGGAAATAACCTGACTCTGATGAGTCCCCTTCAAAAAATAACTGTTATGCTTCTCAGCAAAACATTGGGTAACTTTGGGTGGTGATAGGAATATTCTATATCTATTTCTTTATCCGTATGTTGCTATTAATGATGAAAGAACAGACATGTGGCCAGTGTGACCTAAAAACAGAAAACTTTAGTTAATTTTACTTAAATTTATATACCATCTTTTGGAGAGTAGACACTGTACAGTGTACAGTACAGTGTAAGGCTTAAAGTTTTGTTTGTTTTTGTAAACATTTAATCAGTTGCTTCACCAACATTCCTGGTTGTATTTCAGAACTTTCTAGAAACCTCTTGCCTTTTAGAATGTATCAAGAAGGTCTATATGTGGTTAACTTTGATGGTATGTTAGTTGATGAGGCTTTTGAAAAATAAATTTTTAAATATTTCTTTGCGTATGGGGGTGGGGTATGTGTGTTTGGGAAGGAGCATGTTTGCTGCTGTGTGTGCATGCAGAGGCCACAGGAAGACATTAGATGGCTTATTCTATCACTCAGTGCTTCTCTCTGCGTGTACCCGAGGTTCTTGGTGAACCTCAAACTCATCATTGTGAACAGACTGGATGGCCACCAAGCTCCTAGAATCTATCCTTCTCTGCCCCACCAATGCTGGGGTCCAGTCTTCTGTGCTGGAGATTTCAACTTGACTCTTCATGCTTACATAGCAAACATCCTCACCCACTAGGCCATCTCTCTGTCCTAAACAACAAAATTTTAAGTGAATTCCTCTTTTATTCAATTTATTAGGACTCTTGGCTTCCAGAGAACCAGTTGAAAACCTGTTTTCAGACCACATCAGCCCCATTGAAGGGCTCTGGTTTTCTCTGTGCTGTTATGGACACATTATCTTTGACTTTCTGAAGTTTTTTTCATGCTTTACAATTAGAGTTGTCCTTGTATGTTAGGTTTCTTTACAAAATACTTGTAAAAAATAACCTGAGGATTTTTTTGGTGGAAAGAGGAAGAGAAATACAAGGATGCAGGAAGTAGTGAGGCTCCAAGATAAAGCTCCGACGGCATATTCCCAGTGACCTACATTCTCCAGCCAGGAAGTGCATTTTTCCACTTCCCAATGATGCCATCATGGTATGACTCCATACACCATACTAGAGCCTTCACAATATGGTAGTCTAGGGAAGTTTCATCACAGACACGCCCGGAGATGTAGCTTGTGAATGTCCTAGGCCTTCCTTAATCCAGTCAAGTGGACAGTGAAGACCGCCATGTTGTGCTTGATCTGCTTGCTCTGGACTGCGCATTCTCTGCCTCTGGATTGTCTCCATCAGAAGTACTCACGCAATTCTCAGTCCAATTCTTGACCTTCCACTACTGTCTTCTTTCCATTCTCTTGGTGCTGTTTTTAAGGGTTATTGTGTTAGATGTAAGTTTGAGCTAATCGTTTCATTCTGTCTTCTGTAGCCTGTGACCGCTCTCTTTTCCTCGTCTCCAGTTGTTACAAAGCCTTCAGATCTTATTGTCTAACTTTTGTTTCTCTGGCTGTGTCAAATCTATTGCTCAGTGTAGCCACTGCGTGTTTCATTTCAGTGAGCCTGTTTTTACCTCCAATGTTTGATCTTTTAAATGTCAGAGACTTCCCATTTTTTAAGTATTTGATTTTTATTGATTGTTACTGGGATTTTAAAATTCCTTAAATATTTCAGAATGGGATCTTCTTCTGTTTTCTATCAGATAATTTGGGAGTTTGATTTATTTTCACTGTCCTTGGTGGTTCTCTTTCAAGGCGATCTATTAATTCATTGTTGGATGATTTAAAATTGTTGTGTATTTGCTTTCCTTTAGTTATACTTAATCTCTGTTAGTTCTGAAGGCTTGATATAGTCTCTCTGCTACATATGATTTGCTACAGAGACAAAAATCTATAAACATTTTTGTTCCTGAGTACAGTCCTGCCTTAACTTGGGAAATTCTGGCCTTAAAGAATTATCTACCTAGATGTTTCTTGAACTCAAGACTGTTGTTAGAACTGAGAATCTTGATACTTATTGTAGTTTACTGGAATTACTCAGGATTTAGCACGCCATGCTGTTTCTTCTTTCTCTATTTTTCCACTTCTTCCTTTTACCCCTGAATGTCTTTGTTTTTCTTCATCTTTGGAAGTTTCTTACAACCTGTTCTGTCCCAAATACTACTTTAAAGAATGTTTGGAGAAGTTATAGAGGGTCAGGTTGCATTGTGAGAGCTGGACCATTTGGAACTGTGTCCCTTAATACTCCTAACATGAAGAGTCAGTCATGCCTCTGTCCATAGCACCAGATTACTTCGAGCTCTGCAACACCTCTGGAATATAAAGTGCTTATTATGGAGCCTCTGGCATTGGAATTAGATTGGTTCAATTCCTTTCCTTCATATGCTAAGCTTCTGAGGGCTTCTAGAAAATTCAATTATGTTATCAGATAATTAAACTATTTTAATAAAATGTGAGCAAAAACACTAAGCCATATATGAAAATGAGACAACGTTTTACATTTATAAACTTCCTTGGAGAAATGGTTTCCAAGCAGGTTATACACACATTAATTTCTCTTTTCCAAATTTATCCTTCTGACCTATATTGTCTAAAATTGAAAAAAGAAAAGCAGTCCATGGAAAGAATAGTGATTTTGGTGTCCAAAATCTAGATGTAATTAACTTCTATGGGCCTGTATAAACTCATGTGTATGATGGAGATAATTTTTAGTTTACAGTTAATTGTGAGAATTAAATCAGTCACATAAAAAGCACACACGTAATTACTCATTATGATGTCCAACACATAGTGGACACTTGGATAGTATTCATTATTTCCCTCCTTACAACATCTTTGAGTTAATATGACTAAATATATGCAATTACTCATGATGATGTTTAACACATAGTGAACACTTGGATAGTATTTACTTGTTTCCTCCTTACATCTCTGAGTTAATATGACTAAATATATAATTTCCAATAATATTTCTTAAAATTTTATTTGATATCCATTCACTTCTAGGGGAACCTATCAGTTTTATCTCTGTATTAAGAATTAATTTAAAAAATACTCCAAAGGATAACTCCTACATATACAAATTAAGCTACTTTCCAGATAAGGGAAGTCAGGGCTGATTGCAGTTAAAAATGTGAGCGATGCTTGTGTAGCTTAGTCAGCATCTGGAATTGATCTTCAGAACTTTGATTAACAGAACCAGTGTGATGAATCCCAGATGTTTAAACATGGCTGAGCTTCCTAGACTGACTGGATCATGAGAGCAAAGACACAGTAGGAGAGTAAACATATAAAAGAACTAGGTGTCAAAATGGCCCAGGAGGTATTTGGATATTGGCTCAGATGTGGGGAATGGGTGGTCTCTATTTCTCTAATTGAACACCCCCTTTAAGTTTTATGAATATATTAAAATGAAGGTCTGATATTCACTCAGTTACCAAGAAAGGCACGCATGTGAACCAAGCCTAGAATCACTTATGTAGGCTGTGATCATGTCTAAAGGAAGCACCTCTTCCAGTGAAGACTTACAGAGGAGACATGAGGCTCAAGGTTGCTGGTCTTTCTAGGAGTTGCACTTAGTTGTGCTGATATGAGGCAGCATATTAAATGATCCATATATCATGAGATAATTTTTCATTATAATAAATTTGTATTTAAAAGAGTTCTTGGAAGAAGAAAAGAAGAAAAAGAATAGAAGGAGTAGAGGAAAAGAAGAAGAGAAGAAGAAAGAAGAGGAGGAGAAGAAGAAAGTTTCTGGAAAACCCAACCCAAAGTCACAATGGTAAAAATTGGATAGTAATCATATGGGTGTTGCTTCCTTTAGTAAAACTTCCAGAAAGACAGTAAGTATTTTATTCATTCCCTCAAACCATGCTTTCAAGCTGAGGAATGCATTTGATTTTGCAAACTTTATGCTTACTTTCACGCATACCCTTTGATGTAGATAGGGTATCAGAGATGTTCTGAACTCAAAGTTAATTTAGTAGCTTAGGGAAATGATACATTGTTGCTTTGTGATAAACCTGATCCATGTTTTCCTCCAAGAAATCAACTCTGTGTAAAAGTAAGAAACAGTACACCCTAAGAAGAAAATAATATCAAATGTCCTGTTATTAGTAATTTTCTAAAGAACTAAAATGTGTCATAAATAGTATCTTTACAAAGGCATAAAATATCAAGCTAATGACAGGTAATAAAACTCTTATCATTATTATTTTTTTATTACTCTTGAGTGTGTGTATGTGTGTGCACAATGCCTCTGTATGCATTGGGGGATGTGTGTGCGTGTGTGTGTGTGTGTGTGTGTGTGTGTGTGTGTGTGTGTGTGCATATGTGTACACACACCATGGTTCCAGTGTAGCAGGTAGAGAACAACTTTGTAGAATTGGTTTTCTCCTCCCACCTTACAGGTATGGTGGTTTGAATGAAAATTGCCCCTATTGGCTCATATGTTTGAATGCTTGGTCTCTAATTGGTGGAACTTTTTGGGAAGGATTAGGATATGTGGCCTTCTAAAGGTGTGTTGGAGGAGGTATGTCACTGGGGGTAGGTTTTGAGTTTTCAAATGCCCATGTCATACTGAGTCTCTCTCTCTCTCTCTCTCTCTCTCTCTCTCTCTCTCTCTCTCGGCCTGCACCTGCAACTTGTGGATCAGATGTGGGCTCTCAGTTACTGCTCCAGCCCCATGCTTGTCTGCCTGCCACCTCATTCCCTACCACGGCGGCCATGGACTATCCCTTTAAAGTGTAAGCAAACTTCCAACTTTTCCTTTATAAGTTGCCTTTGTCATGGTGTCTGCCCACAGCAATAGAATAGTAGCTAGGACACTGGCTGAGTTCCAGGTACTGACCACTGGTGGCCTGGCTTGTGTGGGAAGCAATTTTGTCTGCTGAGTCATTTTGCCAGCCAATAAAATTCTGGTTAATGCTTACAAAATATTTGCATGTTTGAGCCTCTTTCTTTACTTCCTTTTTCTAGTCTTTCATTTCATATTCAGTATCACAACCCCTCCGTCTCTATCACAAGTCAAATGTGAGCCACTTATAAAATTCTGCACACTACTTCTTTGAAATTACAGATTTACCTATCCATACATGCAGAAACTGTCCACCAGAAAGTTGTGGCTACTGTTTGTAAGAAGCCTTCTGACATCTTATCCTTTCTATTTTTGCCTAAATACCAAATTTGCTGAAGAACTTCCCACTTCTCTCTAGGGTTGATGGATCTACTTGCTCCTTTCATTTACATTATAGAATCACAAGCTTCTCATCACAGGAGTAATTTCATATTCCAGGTCTGTATCTCTCATCTTAGTGTGAGATCCAGGCCAGAACCTAACCTTTAGATGTATCCTCATTCCTGCATCCCCAGCTTACTGTACCTGATGAAGAGAATACATTCAAATATTTTCATCATTGTGACAGCTTAAGATTTCATAATGTCTGGCAAAGTATTATTATTTTAGAGTCTTCATCCCACTGCTTGTTTCTCAGAGCCAAGATTCTTAATATATGATTCTTCAGATCTCAGCTGAAATCTCACCCCCTCATGGAGATCTCCTTCTCCAGTGATTAATTTTCTGTTACTCTGTATTCTTCACAGTACTCATCATGATTTATATTTGGATGTTGAATTTTTGTCTTCTTCAGCAGGTATGTGGAATATCAGGGCTGTGCTCTTCTGATCCTCATCAGATGTTGAGTAGAAAGATAGAGATGCACTTGTTCATTTCTGTGTATTTAACTAGATAGAGGTTGCATGTGTGAATGGTTGGTGATTGCTCATCTAAATATGTCGTTAGTTTTCATTTGTGTCTGTGTGTATACATAAGGAATTTATTCCCTCCTATATGAATCTTAAGTCTACAGAAATAAATTGACTATGGAAACCTTAACAAGTAACCTATTTACAATGGCCTTGTAGGAAAGAGAATACTTTGTAACACAAGGAGTTTCATTAGCTTATATACATGCAGTCATGGGGGAAAAAGTAGATCACATAGACATTTTTAGGGACAAAGTAAACAATTTTTTAGGGAAGATGAATGGTCCCAAGGGAAAGGTAATAGTTTATGCCAGGTCCTCTGGGTTCTAGATATGCCAGTTGCTTTTCTTTTCTTTTTTTTTTTTTTTTTTTTTTTTGGTTTTTCGAGACAGGGTTTCTCTGTGTAGCTTTGCGCCTCTCCTGGAGCTCACTTGGTAGCCCAGGCTGGCCTCGAACTCACAGAGATCCGCCTGGCTCTGCCTCCCGAGTGCTGGGATTAAAGGCGTGAGCCACCAACGCCCGGCTGCCAGTTGCTTTTCAATCACTTCCCCTGTGTAGGAGTTTAATCTTCTTAAGTGAATGACATTTCAATAGGGAGAATATACTTATTAGGGTTACTGTTACTATGAGGAAGCACCATAACTAAAATTAGTTTGGGGAGATAAGGGCTTATGTGCCTTATATTTCCACATTGTAGTCCATCATTGATGGAATTCAGGACAGGAACTCAAACAGCAGGATCCTGGAGACAGCAGCTGATACAGAGGCCACAGAGGAGTGCTGCTTACTGGCTTGCTCCTCATGGCTTGCTCGGCCTACCTTCTTATAGATAGAACTGAGGACCACAAACCCAGGGATGGTACCACCCATGATGGACTGGGCCCTCTCCCATCAACCAGTAATTAAGAAAGTGCCCTATAGGCTTATCTATAGCCTGATCTCATGAAAGCATTTTCTTAATTGAGATTCCTTCCTCTCAGATGACTTTAGCTATGCCAAATTGACATAAAACTATCCAGCAAAGAGAGTAATGGTGACTGTGTTCATCTTTGGTAGATCTGAACTTTAGGGAGGAAGGGATCTTCAAGAAAGAGCCCATCTGCCATCTGTTGTTACTCAACACTTTTTAACTTAAATTGTCATCATGACTGGCAGTGTATTCTGGATAGAATTTGTAAGAATGCCTTCAGTTTCATGGGCAGAGTAGCTTTGGTTGTTCATCACCACCATTCCATATCTCTCCTCCTCTAGGTATGGATGCATGGATATATAACTTTTATTCCGTAAACATCAATATTTGGTATGCAAAGTGCTGGTAAATATCTAAGAAAGAGACAGCACCCATTGGAATGGTTTTATTTTTATGGCCCTTCCCTCACTCTTTCAGGATATTAATGTGGATTCCTACCCATTCACAAGGTTAGGTGGTTCATGACCTTGGGACATGAATAGTTGCACAGTAGTTCTCAAGAGTGCTAGGGCCAATAAGCTTCTCTTGAAGCTCCTGTGTAGGGTTTCTGGGAATCTTTGAGTCCACAGGCTGGTCTGTTCTTGGAGTTCCTCTGATTTTTCTCACCACAGATCAGCTTCAGGGCAAGGATTAGGGCTATGCTGAGCATCCACCAGGCCCCTAAGCTCCAGGCTACCTGTATCACACAGTGGGCATGAACTGCCTGGAACTGCCAAAACTGCCTGAAACTGCTCTTCTGATGTTGAACTAAGAGATAGAAACAGCTTTGCTCCCTCTGTTCCCTTTCTCAGGACAATGAGCCATCAGTCACACCAATCTTTTAGTTAGCTAAAGCAATTTTTAGTGACTGCCAGTGTGTTTCTGGAAGACATGGGAAATGTATTGGTGTTTCTAGACTCTGCAGTTCTTGACCCAGTCATCCACCTAGCTACTCCAAATGGTGAAGAGCCTCACCTTTCCCATCCCTTTAAAGCTTTTCCTGGGAAAGCTAAAAGATCTCAAGTTCACCACGATGTATCAGGACAATCCAAACATGGGAATATCAGGCAAAATTATGTATTTGCAGACACTAAGCAATGTGTCATTGTACTGAACACCACCAGAATGTATGTCTTGACAAAACAGGCTTCTTTGATATAGGGATTGTTTTGAGTTAAATGCCATTGGCATTTGGTGTAAGTGAGCAAAGCTCTAAAAATAGGACACACATTTTCCTGTGTAAAGAAATTTTCCATGTGTAAAATGTCTTTCCCCTAGCAACCAAGTACTACTTGTTTCCATACTTTCTTAGGACTTTCCCATAACATGCCTCCTTTAGCCATATGTCCTCAAATTCCCTCCCTTTGTTAAGATGCTGTGTAAGGTCCACGTTCTAATGGCCTACTCCTCAGCTTTTTCACTGCTGGGTGCCCTCATACTACAAGCCTTAAGGAAGATGTAAATGCATTCACCTGTTTTCCCCAGTGCAGTTTCTAGGATGCTACATTAGAAGATCCAGATGAGTAAGTGGAATTGTCTTTCCTTTTTCCTTATGCATCTAGAAGCTATTAGTAACAATAAGAGGCATGGACTTTCCAGGTGAAAGAAACCACATTTGCTTATTGGAATCTGGGAGAAAGCTGTGAGATTGGCCTAAGACCTCCCCCTCAAGAAAACTTGAATATGTGAAAATGTGGCCGGAATCAGCAGGTAGGTGGAGTAGTATACTTAAAACCACAGTGGAGAGAAAGAATGATATATGATCTGGGGAAGGAAATATCACATTATTGCTGGAACCAGCTCCTGACATCCTTGACTGTCAAATGGAAGACTTGCTGAGTTAATCATAGAAATTTGAGCAGGGCTATGATATTGGGTAGGAAAGGTGTAACATGGCTGGAGACTCCTAAAATGTCCCCAAAGAGAAGTTTTTCATTGCTGAAGAGCAATAAAAAAGGAAGGAGAAGCTGGCTTGGAGTAGAAGTAGCTGGGCTGTGGCCTGTGTTGGAGCAGGGTCAAACAAGCCTCTGGCTCCTGATGCAGAGGTCAGCAGGGGCTATAGCATGTCTAACCCTGGGATTAAGATTCCTGTGATGTCCCAGAGAGCAACTGTTTTCTATCTTCTAAGAGAGTTCTTGGAGTTCTTTCCTGAGTTAGAATATAGCTTACACAAAGCAGGCCTGCGTGCTCAGAGGTATTGTGCTCTTTCTTTCTGTCAGGTGCAGAGATTTTTGCCCAACCAGACAGAATTTCCTTTGGAACATGCATCTATTCTTAAGAATAAGAATTATCTTTTAATTAGGAAAATAATACTTCTTCACACATGGCAGGTGTTAGGAGAGAACAACACTTTACAAGTGGTTTTCGATTTTTTTTCTCATTTTTATCCTCCTCAAAACACCATGAAAAAGGTTCTCATGTTTTTATAGGTGAGAGCCAGGGTGCCTTGTACAGCCTCATCAAAATTATATATGAAACTAAATAATAATTTAAAAGGCCAGTTATCCCTTACAGACCCATGGCAGTGAAGCTCCGTGGATACATATGGACCACAGGAAACCCATATGAACATGCTGTGTCAGAACTTAGGTTCTGCAACAAGACTGGAAAGAAAGCCTTTTGCAGCCAATTGTTACCTGTGCCGTCAGAGCAAATTACTCAGATTTTCTTAGCTTTTCTCTCTGTATGGCAGAGCCGAATGACAGTCCTCATCAACGAGGATTAAAAACTGCCATCAGTAAGAATCGTGTGAGCCCATGAGATGGCACCATGGGCTAAGGCATTTGCTACTAAGGCTAACAATCTAGGTTAATCTATGGAACCCACATGGAAGATGGAGAAAACAGACTCCTACAAGCTGTCTTCTGATTTCCACGCGTGAATTGTGGTCTGCATATGTATTCATGTACACACACAAGCACACACACATAATTGTTTTTAAAAGTTAATGCACTGCATTGCATTTCTTGTTTATCAAGTACCTTATTTGTTGTTTTATATGTCATCTCAGTTAATTCTTAAAATAGTTCTAGGGTAGAAACTAATTGCAGTCTTCTTTTAAAGAGAAAATGGAAAGATTTTTCATAGTCATTTGTCTAATTTCAGAACTAATAAATGCCCACACTGAGGCCCCACCTATTGGCTAATATTAGATAGATGCTCTTATCCACCACTTTATACCACTTTTATGCAAATAAAGCACCTACTATGGGGTCTGCAATGTAGTAAACACCAAATATAAAGTAATGCTATCATTTTTCTCTTTGGTCTCAAATCAAATTTCATGTTCATTGATATGGCAAACCTGCTTGATGAACTATTTATGGACCTAACATTTAAATAAAACTGTTGCACAGTGTTGAATCAGAATGAGGGTATATTTTTGAAGTTTTATTCTAGTATTAAGATGCAACATGTATTTGAGAACGGATGAGAAGATTGGGTGAGAAACTGGATGAGGCAGTAAAACAGAAGTAAAGGAGGGTTATAAAAGCAACATCATTGTAGTCAAGCCAGTATAACGGAGGAAGAGTTGGGAAGGTCACAAGTTCGAGGTCACCGGGTACCATGTAGCAAATCACTGTCCCAAGCAAAGAAAATAATAAAAGGGCTGGGGAAATAGATCATTGGTGGAGTTCCTCCTTCCTGTGGGAGCCCCTCTTTCCTGTGGGAGCTCCTCTTTCCTGTGAGGGCCCCTGAGTTTGATTCCACAAATGGAAAAAGATCAACAACAAAAGCAAATAAAGCAATGATGATGATGATAAATAGAAGAAGTGCCATCATGTTGCATTTTTGCCATCTTTTCCAGCGCATTGAGAATGCAGTGGTTGCCAGGGACTGGATTTCAGGCACAAGAGTTTGTATTATAAGCAAGAAATTATTATGCTGCTGTGTGGATGGTCTGTCTTACTGTATTATAAATTCCATATCAGACATGTTGGCTACCTTAGCCGTGGCAGGAATTCAAGGGAGAACCTTGGGGAGACAAAAAGCTAGTCTACCTTAAAATAGGGACAGCAGATGCTTAAGGACTCTAGCAAAAATATTTTTACCTACAGGAATGTTTGTAGCAGACTATGACTTCTAGGGAACTATGAATACATCTACCATCATGCTGGTTGGTTGGAAAGAAACCTTGAATTAAGAAAAGCAAAGCAAAGGAGTTTGTTTCACTGGAGATGAGTTACAGTTAACTTCCTCCTAGAAGTTCTTTAGAGCCTTAAACTAGGAGTTAGTAAGTACCAGAGGATGATAGGCAAGGTTGGCATCTTGATGGCTAATCTCCATTATAAACTTAACTTGATTTAGAATCTCCATGGAAATGCATGAGGGTGTTTCCAGAGAAGTTTAACTGAGGAGAAAAGACTGACCCTGAATGAAGGAGGAACCATCATTCCTTGAGCTGGGATCCCCAACTGAACAAGAAAACAAGCTGGGTACCAGCATTTCTCTTCCGTTTCCTGACTGAAGTTGCAATGTGACCAGCATCTTCATGATCCTGCAGTGATGGCTTTGTTGCCACCATGGACTAGACCCTCAAACTGTAAGACCAAGTAAACAGTCTCTTCCTTAAGTTACTGTTAGATGGGTATTTGGTCAGAGCAACAAGTAACTAACAGAGCCTGAAAAAGTAGAAGGGCCTTTGTAATACCTCCATATTATCTCAAGAAGATCATGGATCTAAAGCGCCAGTAACCAGGTACCCAGGGCCATGGAGTTCAGTATGAGTACCTGCTCTTCTGCTTCCTACTCCATTGAAGTTTCATGGAATGGTATTCTAAATTAAGTTGGGCCTCCAAATCATTGTCTTGGTTGCTTGTATCTATTTGCTGAAGTGTCCAGAGCTCATAGTTTCCCAGAGAACCCTGGAGTTCTGAGCCAAGCTCCAGACAGTTGTACTGCTCAGACCTTCTGTCCAATTAATGTTAACTTTCCTAAAGACAAATGTCACTGGATGAAGATTAAATGTCATCGCACATGATTAACTGTTCCTAAACATCTATTTGAGTCCACATTTAAAGATTTTATAATGAGGATGCAAACATTATACTATTTTGACATGGTTTTTAGAAAGATGGAAATTCAATTACCTAGGAAATTGAAGATCTGTCTATACACAAACAAGCTTGATTTACATCGTAGAATCATTGTGGTGTTTTCTTGCACTGAACTGACCAATGTTTTGACTGATTAAACTCTGTGAACTAGTTATTTTCATGCTTTATTGGCTACAGAAGTTGTGTCTGTATTCAGTGTGGACATGGTATACATTAAGTCACTCTGGCAATAATAAGCTGAGAGCATGGTTAGCTTGCCAGGGAAGTTTACATTATAAAGTGTGATAGTCTTGTCCACATTCAGACTTTTAAGTGACTAGAGACTTCATCCAGCAATGGACAGGAGCAGATACAGAGTCCCACAGACAAACATTAGGTGGAAGCAGGCGAGTCCTGTGGAGGAGGGGGACGAAAGATCAGAGGAACCAAAGGGATCAGGGACACCATGAGAACATGGCCCACAAAATCAACTGACTGGGACTCCCAGGGGCTCACAGAGATCAGGGAACCTGTAGGGGTCTGATGTAGTTCCTCTGCATATATGTTATGGTTGAGTAGCATAGTATTCTTGTGATTCCTAACCATGGGAGCTGGGACAGTCGCTGACTCTTTTGCCTACATATGGGACCCCTTTCCTCCTGTTGGGTTGCCTCTTCTTGTCTTGATGTGATGGTTTGTGCCTGGTCTTATGGTAGCATATTATGTCATGTTTGGTTGATGTTTCTGGGAGGCCTGCTCTTTTCTGAGGGGAGATGGAGGCAAGTGGGGGGGGAGAGATTGGGAAGGGGGAAGGAAAGAGAGGGAAAACTGTGATCGGGATGTAGTATATGAGAGGAGAATTTAAAAAAAAAGCAGAAAAAGAAAACCCCTTATTGGACCCTTTCTCATGATTAATTTCAGTGAAAAAAGTTAATCAATAGCATGGGTAATATAATTAAATGGCTTTTAATCTCTTTATTTTTTTTACAAGTAAAATATAATTATATCATTTTCACTCCTCTTTTCTTCCCCAACATACTGCACTATTCTTGCTGCCTTTCAAATTAATGGCTTGGTTTTCATATATATATATATATATGTATATATATGTATATGTATATATATGTGTATATATGTGTGTACATTGTATATATATACACACATATGAAAACTATATATAATATGAAATATGTATATATATAAATATGGTGAATTATATATGTAAGGGTTACTTGTGTGTACTGGATTTTTCAGCTGACCTCTTGGTATTGGAGACACAAGTAGGGGACCCATCCCTGGAGAAGGCGATTTCTCCCATTCTCAGCATTTTTTCATTACCTGTAGTTCTTTGTATAGGTGTGGGACCCCATGAGATTCCTCCCTTCCATAGCATGGCTAACTTCTTATGGCAGGCATCTTTTTATTTTGTGTCTCTTCTTCCACCTCCTTGCCTTCTAGCAACAAATATGAATTTCCTCTGAATGATGTCCTAAGTAAACAATTTGAGCTATAGAAAACACTGGGTTGTTTGACATTGAAAAGAAAACTATTGGCAACTTTTGAGTGAAAACAGAATTATAATAGGAACCATCACACACTCCTCAGCTGCTGCGAGCAGCCTTGCTGCCACAGTCACCTGACGTTAACGCAGCAGGAGAGCCTGGCTGAGATTCCACATGGCCTGGACCACTTTATTTCTTTTCTTCTCACCATAGGAAAATATTTCCTTTCCCTATGTCCCAGGGCTCATGAGGCAGCATTAGTCCTTCTGGATCTATTTCTAGCTATTTATCTTTTCACATTCCTATATTTCAGTTCTCATATTTCATTCTTTCTGCTTCTGTGTTTATTTTAATTCAGTATTGAGTATTAAATAAAAAGCTGAGGATGTAGTTAAGGCTTTTGAACACACACCACATTCGACTACGGAGACTTTGCACACATTATTTCTAATAAAATGTGCTTATATGTATAGTGTGAACATGCATATTTTAAAATCATGCAGACTGAGGCTCAGAGACTAAGGAAGGTGTCCCATGCCATGCAGCCAGTTTTTTTTTAGCCCAGTTGACAGAAGATTTCTAGATGGTAGCCTTCCTTCTGGGATCTTCGTTTGTTAGCCCAGTTGACAGAAGACTTCTAGATGGTAGCCTTCCTTCTGGGATCTTCGTTTGTTCTTGCTATGCTCACATCTGCCCACTTGCTCTAGCTTAACATGGCCCATCTGCACAGGCCAGAAACACTTACCTCTCACTGATGACCAGGGCCCTTTGGTCTTTATCTCAGGAGAAGTTTCTTCTTTGGTTTAGTTGCCCTTTCCCAGACTGTCCGGAAACTGTTTCCCTAACTAGGAACCCACTAGACTGAGTGCTCCTGCCTTTCTTCAAAAGCTCAGCTCTCCGCACCCTGCAGCACTCCCTATCAGCGTAATTAACCAATCATTGCCTCCCCACCAGACATACCAGGCTACAACGAAGTTTGATCTCGGATGGCTGTATTTCTTGGAAATGATTTCAAACTTCCAATTCAAAATTTCTGATTGACCCCAGCTATTCCTAAGCTGTTCTTTCCCAAGATATTCTTCCTGTTAGCTTGAATACAGTTGTAGGAATCCTTGCTTTTTAGAGCAGAAAAAAAATCTAAAATAAGGATTGTGTTCCTCTAGGCAAGTCTCTCAAGAATGATGCACAGAAACTACAACGATGGACCTGCTGGTCTGAAGACCTGCCCCTGACTGCCATAGTTAGGTGACTGAATCATGCACCTCAGGGTCAAGCTGTGACTAGACTATAGGAGAGACAACTGAAGGTGGAACCATCTGTCTTGGCTCACGGAGTCAGAATTTTCAGTCCAGTTTTACCTCTAGTGATTGCAAGTCAATGGTAAGATGGAACATGATCATGGTGGGATTGTGGCGAGGACAAGTCTGTTTTCTTCATGGAGTTCAGAAACAGAGGAATATCAGGAAGGGGCCAAGACAGGATGTGCCCCCTTGACAACATGCCCACAGAAAACAGGAGTGAAATAGGTCATTGACTGCCAAGCTATTTTTAAGTTCTAAATCTTTCAAAGATCTCTTCTATTGACAAAACCTAAATCACATTTAGAATCTTATCTGCAAAAGAGAACTAGAACTTTTCGGGTCTACTTTATTGGCTGCACAGAACCCAGGCAGTAATACAGGTGAAGTTGAAGAGAAGTATGCAGACAAATTTCTAAACAGTCTTATTAATAGAAAACACAGAGCCAGATATATAGGGGTGAAAAACTGAGAGAGATCAGAGGAATAGGAACAGCCACAGAACCTCACCTCACCAACACCTCAGCTTCCCAAGAGTGAGATATTTCCTGTCTACCCATACCTATGTGCCTTGCTGTTCTGCCATCTGATTTGCTCTCTCTGTCCAGCTACATCACTTCCTCTCTCTGCTCAGCTCTGTCACTTTCTGCCTGTCTGTACAGACCTCCAGACCTCCGAGGTTAACTAGTGTTGGAATTTAAGGTGTGTGCTACCACACCTGGCTCTGTTCCCAGTATGGCCTTGAACTCACATAGATCCAGACAGATCCCTACCTCCCAAGTGATAGGATTAAAGGCATGTGCTAGCATTGCATGACTTTTGTGTTTACTTATGATGGTTGGCTTTTTCCTCTGATCTCCAGGCAAGCTTTATTTATTAGAGCACAAATAAAATACCACTACAGAAGTAGACCAACTTTCTATATCCAGCAGAAAGAGTGTTTGTTAAACATTGGATCTTACATTATTTGAAGTACAAGTGTAGAATTTTCATAACAAATGCATCCCTCAATTAACAGTATGATTGGTGTCTTATCCCAGTGGATGGGCCAGATATTTTTGCCTTATTGATCTTATAGTTTGAGAAAAGATTTTTCTTTATCCAATAGCAAGTGATCTGGAACATAGCTGTTGCCAGGCTGACTCCAGCAGAGGGAAGCAATGAGTGAAATTTAAGGCCTTTTTATCATAAAGAAGCTGGAACACAGCAGAAAGATGAATCTTGTTGGAAAATGCCAGACTTATGCTGTAGTTCATAAGAAACCATCAGTAATACAGAGAATTTGGTCATTTTGTTAGTTAATGTAAAGAAGCCAAATTAATAGTGTAATAATCAAACAGCTTAAAAAACTGTTTTAGAGGTTTCAGAAATATGTTAGTAATATAAATTAAAATGACAATAGCATTAAAACTGACATATAAGCTTTTTCATGTTTTAAAATGAAGATTGAGATCCAGTGTTTCTTAATCAAGAAATTATGGAAAAAATTCTTTGTATGATAAGAAGGGATGGGGACTCCATATATAAGAATTTTTGTCCTGAAATTATTTTGTTAATTGGGCTCTGCATCAGTTACCTGAAACTGCTTTTTAAATGACTCAGATGTAGCTTTTGCAGCATGATGTATATCTAATTATCAACCTCTGAAGAATAGTTTAGTTTTAAGACTTGAATCTAAATATAACACCAGATTCTGTTAGATACATAAAGTAAATTTCTGTTATGGTTTCCTTTACTCCCTTGTCTAGTGTTTCTAGATGGAAAATATTACTATCCTGCTCTGTCCTATAGAGTCAATTTAAGAATGTTTTTGTTTTATTTCCAACTAGACTGGTAATTCAAGGTTCCAAGTTTTGGAAATTTTTAAAAGTAAGTAGTTAGTATAGGTCAGTTGTTAAACTAGTTATAGTACATTTAATTTCCTCCCCCCATTTTTTTGTGGTGGATTTCTCTTTCATTAGATGAATTTTGCAGTTATTCATTTTCCTTTGAAAGTCACTGTGATTGCCATCAAAATAGAGGCTATGTTCTGGACTTGAAAACATCCATGCTAAGTAAGTACTACTACTATCAAATATAGCTAGATGATTACTTCTTTCCAAGAAAGTCACAAAGGGAGCTTGGCTTATTGAACAGCTTTCTTAAATTATGTTTCCTAGAAACAGAACCTGAGACAAGACTGAAGAACATATTAACTGAGGTAATTCCATTAGAAAAAAAATATAAAGGAGAAATTTAAGCAGGAAAAAATGGTGATTGAAGAAACAGTGGTCTTCTGTGGGGTAAGGAAGTTCCATGAACAGGAAGAGAACTTTGCATCTTTATCATACGCACTCACAGGAGCTGGTGGATGGGTAAACTAAGGGTGGGGGCTGTGAATTACCATACTATTGCATTCAACAGTAAAAAAGGCTGTATTATCAGCAAAAATCTCATTGATTGTGATGGTTTCTCACTTCTTGCTCAATCTGCTAAGCAGAAAGCATTCAGAAACAACTGTAGAAAGGGTAAATATAGAAGGTCATTTTATATAATGAAACCATAAAATCCATATCAGGGTTATCCTCAGCCAAAGGCAAGTCAACCTGTATGCTTACCAATGATCCATTTGATAAGAACATGGTCAAGAGTTGATCTGGCTTGGTCAGATGACTTAGTTGGGATATTTGAATTAGGCAGGGCAAAGTTAAAAAAAAATCACAGTAGAAATGATGATGGAAAGTAGAGGCTAAAGTTTTGAGAAAAGCAGACACCATGAGTGAGTGGTACCCATAAAGCAAAATAGAGGCAAATAACAAGAGCCGAGTGAACAAGAAATTTACTGGAGAAATAGAGATGGATGGCAGACACAGTAGAAACAGAAAGAGTTACTAAAGCAAATGTTAGAATCAAAGACCAAAGAACTAAAAAGTCTTCATCCTGGGGTGCATCTTTTTCCTTTGTGATATGTTTGCAAAGATTTGGAAGAACATGCTCAGAGAAGACCAAGCTTGAAAATTAACAGATTGCTAGAGAGAAAATGTAAATATTATTATTTTTATTGCCTTGTTTTATCCACCACTGATTGTGCCCTTATTCCTGGAAGTTCTGTGTTAATAGAGTTGAAGACTCGTGGAAACCAAAATGCTTTCAAAAAATACAATTTTACATTAATACTTGAGTATGATCTTTGAACCTACTTAGTCTGATTTTTTTCTTCCTAGAAATGTGATTAAACTGTGAGGATGAGGAAATACATGATGTCTGAACTACATGATGTCATTTACTAAATAACTTCAAGAGAAGGATAGATGAGGTGTATAAAGGATTCCATATAAAGAAAAAGGAAGATCCTTGTCAACCAGAGAGGCATTTCTGTAGGATCAGAAACCATAAAGTTGGTCAGTACCAAGAAAGAAGAGCTTTGTTGCCTTATCCCATGTAGAACAGTGCTTTTTGTTATATTGTAAGATTTCTGAAACTGGTAATTTAGAAGAAGGAGAATCTTGTTATCATAATTTATCCCTTTTCACTCATTGAGATCTATGAAAGGTAGCAAATACATAAATTTTATGTTTTTTTTATTTTTAGTTAAGCAGAATGTTCAATTCTCTGGGAGGCATAATATCTTCTTTGACATTTAAAGGACAAGCTGTTTGGTCCTGCAAACATTTTGCACGCTTAGGTTGTATGTACAAGAATACATCTAGAAGCCTATTCCTGTGAGGTCAAGAGAAATGTAGACCAGTTGCTTCTGTGGTTTGTTTTTCTGCTTATTTCAGAGTTCATCAGCTGATTTCTTCCAAGTGGCATCAAAACAGGTCTCAAGGTAATGAACAACCGGCAAGTAGACAACAAAGTAAGTAAAATACCCACCAGCAAAGATGGAATAGACAGGTTGAGAAGAGGATAGTAAACTGACCTTCAGTACTCCCAGCAGGAGTACCTCTGAGGATACAGTTCTGTGGTTAGAGAGTTTCCTTCTGATGGGCAGGGACCTCAGTAGTGTGCTCTGGCTTTCTACCTCTTCAGTTCACCTAGGCTTTGCAAATGTCTAGGAGAAGATTGCGTACCACTTCATGCTATCATTGCCAACTAGAGAGCCACAGAATCTGTGATGCGAAATGGAAAGTTAGTTTTCTCTGTCCCCACTGAGTTTTGTCAGAAACAAAATATGACCACTACTAGAAAAAGTATTAATCAGATCAGTTCAGGATCAGAACTTCAATGGAATGCTCTAAAAATCAAAACAGTGCACCATAATGTGATAATATGTGCTTACAAACAGAGCTTCGTGGCTGGTGCCATCAACCATTCTACAAAATCTTGCCACTAACTTTATTGCCATGAAAATTGAAGAGTTGATTAGTGGGTTACTTAAAACTGTAATCCTAGCCTTTGGTGGATTTATTTAAATCTAATTTTAAAAGGTTCTTAATATTTATTTTAACAGAAGTTTACTTAGAAATTTAAGATCAGAAAACAGTTTCAAGTGTTTCTGCAACTAAAAGTGGTTGGGTCTATGGCTGTCCCCAAGGTAGCCGTTTTTCCCTCAAGACCAATTTGTCACTGAAGAAGCATCTGTCTAACGCATTCTTCTGATTGTGAGCGCTTAGAAGAAATAGAGCTCTATTTGGACAGTCAACTATTGTTTTTTAAGTAATTTTGGATGATGATAAGTGAGTATAATATTTTTCAGGCTTAACTTTTAATGATGTCTATTTTTCTTGAAATTGGAAAAATAACAGGGTGGTATTTTGGACTGATGCCTTATCTCCTCTCTAAGTGCTTACTGGAAACTCAAGAAAAGAAACAGTTGAAGGGGATTTAGAAATCTTAAGATTTTTTTTTCATTTCGTGCTAATTGTACTGCCTTATGTAACAGTTCAAATGTGCTGCTATGGATGGGACTGGATATTGATCAAAATAACTCACTGAAGATTTTTCTCTTTTGAAACTCTCTATTTCCCTTTTCTATGCAATAAAACCATGGTGTCATTTTAAGATTTGAGTCTTCGTAATCTATGCTTTCTCCAGATGTCCTTCCTTCCCTTATGCTAGCCACAGATATAAATGAAGTATGGTATAATAATATTAATATAAATACATGTAAACAGGAAATGTCTACTTTCACCAGTGTGGGATAAAGGAAAACTTTAAAGTGGCATCTCTAGGAGGAGATGCTAACGATTAGGCCCCTCACTCAGTCCCTTGCTAAATCAGTTGCTAAACATGAATTGAACAACTGCTCTTAGGGCATTTTACATTGCACTGTAATTATTTAGTGAGATGTCTCTTTTATCAGACTGTCTCTGTGGATGAAACAGGGACTCCTATGTAGTACTATTTTTGGACACAGGAAAATAAATATGTAAAGATTCAGAATGACATTTAGTAATAAAAGGAAAAGAGATACTTAATATTTGGTGCATTATAATGTATCTTAGTATCTTCCTTACAAACAATTTCAATTCCTTTATCTTCATTTTATTCAAGTGTGATAGTAAAACCTAGAGGAAGTAGAGATTAGAATAGAAAAAGAGATTCAATGTCTTGCTTAGTCCTTGGGCTATAAAGTTAAAGGTAGGAGTTGAATTCATGTGTGCTTGATTTTAGCTTTCATATGTGTGTAACTAGTAGCCATCTGATTTACCCAGAGAAGTAAGAAGATAAATTATTTTATCCTAGTATTATGTTAAAAAAGGAAATGTCCCTGACCCCTTTGGCTCCTACAATCCTTTCTCCTCCTCTTCTGCAGGATTCCCAAAACTGTGCCTAATGTTTGGCTGTGGGTCTGCATCCGTTTCCTTCAGTTGCTGGATGATAACCCTCTGATGACAGTTAGGCTTGGTACCAATCTGGTCACAGGAGATGGCCAGATCAGTCTACATATCTGCTATTGCTAGACATCTAAGCTGGGGTCTTCCTTGTAGATTCCTGGGAGATTCCCTTGTGACAGGTTTTTACCTGACTCCCAAATGCCCCCCTTTGCAGTAGTTTCTTTCAGTACTCTCCTCCCCCCTCAACCTGATCACTCATGTTCCCATCCTGACCCTCCCTCTGTCTACTCACAAAATTTCTTCTATGTCCCTTTCCCAGGGAGATCGGGCTATCCCCCCATGATCCCTCCTTGTTACCTTCTGGGTCTGCGAATTGTAGCATGGTCATCCTTTATTTTACAGCTAATATCCACTTGTGAGAGAGTACATACCATGTTTTTCTTAGTCTAGGTTACCTCTCTCAGGATGATTTTTTTTCTAGTTCATCCATTCACCTTCAAATTTCCTGGTGTCCTTGTTTTTAACAGCTGACTAATACTTCATTGTATAAATGTACCACAATTTCTTTATCCATTACTCAGTTGAGGGACATCTAGATTATTTCCAAGTTCTGGCTATCATGAAGCTGCTACAAACATAGTTGAGCATGTATCCTTGTGGTAGGATTGATCATCCTTTGGGTATATGCCCAAGAGTGGTATAGCTGGGTCTTGTGGTAGATTGATTCCCAGTTTTCTGAGAAACTGCCCCACTGACTTCCAAAGTTTGCACTCCCACCAGCAATGGAGGAGTGTTCCCTTGCCCCACATCCTCTCCAGCATGAGCAGTTGCTTGTGTTTTTTATCTTAATCATTCTAACAGGTATAAGATGGAATCTCAGAGTCATTTTGGCTTGCATTTTCCTGAAGGCTAAGGATGTTGAACATTTCCTTAAGTGTTTCTGAAAATTCTCTGTTTAGATCTGTACCCCATTTTTAAAAAATTTTTATTATTAAGAAATTTTCTATTCATTTTACATAGCAACCACAGATTCCACCTCCTCCCTCTTCCCACCAGCCAGCCTTCCCCTGTAGATGAATTTCTAAATGGTCTTATTAAAGAAGAAACACAGAGCCAAATATAGGGGTGAAAGCCTTAGATCAGGGAAATAGGGAAAGCCACCAGCCAACCCAACCTCACCAACTCTGTAGCTTCCAAATGCATGTTACTTCCTGTCTACCCACACCTTTATTGCCTTGCTCTTCTGCCTTCTCATTGGCTATCTTAGCCCAGCTACCTTACTTCCTTGTCACTGCCTGTCTGTACAAAACTCCAGGTCTCTATGGTTGGTACTGGAATTAAAGGCATGTGTCACCATGCTTGGCTCTGTTCTCTAGTGTGGCCTTGAACACACAGAGACCCTGCCTACTAAGTGATAGGATTAAGGGAATGTGCTACCCGACTTCTTGTTTACTTAAAATGACTGGCCTTTTCTCCCTGATCTCCAGGCAAGTTTTATTAAAACACAAATAAATTATCACTACATTTCAGCACAAATAAAATACAACCACATTCCCCTCCAACTCACCGCCATTCTCACCTCTTCTAAGTCAAGATCTCCCATGGGGAGTCAGCAGAGCCTGGTACATTTAGGTGAAGCAGGTCCAAGCACTCCCCCCCC